>VWZG01006122.1:63169-96426 GCA_013396735.1 Grallaria varia | reverse complement strand
AAAAAAAAAAAAAAAGGAATACTTTGAATAGATTAACTCAGAACTCAGCAAAATATGGGCAAAAAATAGATCAAATCTGGCCTTTTTAAAAGATCTAATGTTTATGCAATGTCTTAAGCAAATCAACAATCTTTAACAGCAGCAAGCGCAAATCAGTGAGTGTTTTGCTGGAAGTTGCTGGTCTAAGACTGCACTGCTGGATCCCCAGCAAATACTGCAGCCTCAGGCTTTCTTGCCTCCACACCTGCAGAGGAAGAGCAGTCCGAAGGAAGCTGCTCCCACTAAACCTAAAAGATTTGGATAACACTAACTCATCTGCAAGAGAGTTATGTCTGCAAAGGAACATTTCCCTAGGCACAGAACACCAGAGTGCCCTGCAGCGACTTGTTTTGACAACAATGTTAATTTACCTTGTGCCTTCCCTTTCCTATTAAATCTGTGCCACCAAGAAAAGCCTTTATCCCATATTTACTGCTCTATTTTTCTTACAAAAGTTTCCCAAAGCAGCTATTTTATATGGACTTATCTTTAGTGTGAACTTGTCACACCTCTGCCACCTGAACTTGCAGTATGTCTAACCTTGTGCAGAGTTCAGTTTTTCAAGTTGTTCTAATTTTTGATTCTGAGGTAAGCATGAGGTAACTACTCTCAGTACAAGCCCTTGTGTTATGCCATCAAGAAAAACCATGAGAAAAAGAAACACAGATTTATCGGTCAGAGTCAATAACTATAGATATTGTTATTATTAATTAATAAAGCTCAACACAATTTAAACACACACAATCAGCAATAGCAGTCTTTTTTAGTGAGCGTAAAACAAGAGACAAGGGTCTTATGCTGAAATTAGGTACACATCAAGTTGCCTGTCTCTGATTTTAATACAAGTTTAATGAGGACAGTTTTAACATGAGCTTTTTGGTTAAGGTACAAAAAAAATCACTGCTTGGTCATCCAGAAAATACGTGCATATTCTGTAGTATTGGCTACAGAGTGTATTCATCTAACAGCCTGTTTGGCTTGGTCTATATAAGCAGTGAATTTCAACATGAGGATGGACCAGCAAAAAGTCTGATCCTGTATAAAATCAAGTCTACAGGCATCCTTTAGCAAATCTTATCTCTGTCTTCTGTCTTGTCTGACATTTTTTTTTGGACTCTCTGAGAGTACCAGGGAGAAGAACAATCTCTTGACCTCATTAGTCACTCCTTTTTCAATATACTGACGTGCAGACATGCAGCTGAGATCAGAGTTTTGACAATAATCTCTGGGTAAACTATCTAGTCCTGTCTTTGACCTCTTCCAGGAACCCCTTCTTCTGTCAGCTGCTGGTGCGTAGGGGCAGACTTAGAGATGGATATAAAGCCTAAGTCTTCATCTGCAACCAGCGCAGGGAAATAGGAGAGGTCCTACAGAATGGAGCAGCTGGTTCTGAGAATTAGCTGTCCAAGATGTGAGCATCTGGATTTTGCTGTGAGTCTGGTCCTCTGAATTCAGCACCCGTTGTGTCTGCAGGACACTAGGTGCTCTCTGGAGCACAGGAGCTGAAAACAAGTCTGTTCATACACTCATTGCAGATGAAAGTGTGTCAAGAAGGGATGACCAGGAGATTGACTTCAAAAGTGTGTTTCTAACACTGACCATGTCAATGCAGACACACTCAAAAGGACCATTCACAGATATGCAAGAACAGTTCACTCTGCATCGTGCAAAGAAAGTGGTGGGGATAACTTTGGTGTGGTCTGCAAATTAAGGGATCCTCAAAGCTTTTATCATCTTATGTATTGCATGATGGATGGAAACTGGATTCAGTTTCCAGATCTGCTGCTTACTTCCCCCGTTGTCACTAATAGTCAGTAAAAAGTGAAGGAGAATGCTAACAATTAAATCCCTAGAAGTAATTCCCTTGTTGAGTTGAGACCACAGTTTGCCTGCTCCTTACGTTTGACTTGTTATTAAAGTTGTGGTAATGTGTTGTTCTCAATAAGAATTAATAAAGGGGAGGGAAGGGGGCGAAGGAAAATAGCCTTTTATACCTTAGTTTACAATATTCTTTTTTCTCTCTGTCTTGTAACATCTGTGGTGACACAGGCATATGTTACTCTGTACAAGCCACAGCTAAAACTGCACACCAGTATTGATGAGACTTCTCATTCCTACCAGTCCAAGTGGAATCAATAAAAGATGCAGGAAAACAGAGATCAAGTAAATTAATCTAAGTTCTAACTTATTAACTGCAACAGATTTAAAAGTGCTCACAGTATAACTTTGTTTCCTTAGGAATGGTCCATGAATTCTTAGTCAAGAAAATGTGGTTTTTTCAGGTTTCAAATATTTGAGGAAGATAAACAACCAAGAATTTCTGGTGTTTCTTTGCAATACATTACTTTCTTGAGGAGAACAATACATATATCTAATATTTTCCCACTTGAATGATCCTCAGGTTTTTATTATTAATTAAAAAATCTTATTGCAAACTGAGTTTCTGATTTCAAGCTTTTATTGAAGATAAAAAAAATTGTCAATAACACTTCTTATTTCCTTACATAACCAGTAAAGAGAGTGACTGATATACAGTATATGGGAATCCAGCAAAGTCAAAGCAGTATGAGTTACAAAAGTGTACTTGCAGTTATTATGAAAGTTATGTCAATGATTTATTTTTCACAACTTGTCCTTTTTTTCCTAAAACAGTTGAGCTGTTAATCTAATACAGACAATAAGTCATGGGATATTTTTCAGTGCCTTTACTCTTGACATCCATATTTCTATAGAGGTTATTTGCTTTTTGCAGCTATAGCAATGAAAGTCACTTGCCGGCGTTATTATCAAAGATTCCAACAAGTCCTCCATCTTTATTTAATTTCAGTAAATCAGAACAATTCCCCAAGTCCATCATAAAATAGAATTTGGCAATTTAACCATGAAATAACTTGGGTACTAATTTTCCATAATCTGATTTTGAAATCTTTTGACAGTGTTTTTCTGAAGTGTCTTGAACAACAACTGCTGAGATAAATGCAATGAGCACTGGCTAAATCTTTCATTAAAGTTACACTTGCATTACAACTTTAATATTGAAGACCAATAAATTTGATGTTGATAGCAATTTTGACAGATGAAAAACTGGCAGCCACATCCTCAGACTTCAGCCAGGGTGGTGTAAAAACTCTCAGGACATTGAGGACTGGAAGCCTCTGAATTCTGCCAGAGTTTCTTACATTGGGATTTAAATATTAAACACTCATCCAGTGGGGAATGCCAGGGAAAACCTTTCTGTCATGATACTAAAGCCTTCGCTAACACAACAGTGTATGTCAATTAACCTCTCATCAGCTGGTAGTGAGTTAGATACTTTGTAGTCTCTAAGGAAAGTTGCAAGCACACCAAAATCCACAGCACCATAAAATATGCAGAACTACTATCTTGTATAACACGTAATCAATGTTTATTAATGGCCTTAATTGGTTTTGCAAAGACTGATAACTAGAAACAAGGGCACCTGTGGTACTAATCCCTAAAAGAATTCTGAATGGCATTCACATGGTTTACTCCTCCCCCGGCTGAACAGTTACGAAACCTAGAGAAAAAAGTCATGGGATTTGTACCTAAAGTGTAACTCCAAGGGAAAGTAAGTGGGAGATTTTGGAATAGGGGTTGTTCTGGAGACCACAGGATCCAGCTGGCACGCTGGGTCCCAGGCGTCTGGAGTCGTGACTGGCCACAGCTGTGCTGGTGAGAGACACTGAACCAGCTAAGCAAGGGAGCTGCTGTTAAAGCAGGAGCTGTAATTTTGCTATGTATTTATCTTACAACCTTTTGCTTTGAGTCCTGTGACTAAGGGCTCAACCTTGTATATTAGTCAATATGGCCTAGTTCTGGTGTTGTGCCTAGAGCTGGGAGTCAGGGAGAGTCAAAGTGTAACCATGTGCTTCATCTTCCCAGAAACAGAGAAAGCAGAACTGCTTGTGTATTCATATCTCCTCCAGGACATGCACTCAGAGACATGTTTAGGAAACCTGGGAATGGAGAGTTCTTCCTGCCAAGTTGCAAAGAATTGTGGTGACTGCAGGAGTGCACACACCTTACAGGTCCTTGGAAACCTTGAAACAGCACAACCATATAAAGGTAGAGCTTGGAATAGAACTTTGTCTGGTATGCAGCTGAAGGCTCTCAGGTCTAGACACAATGCAAATAATGAGTAACCATTCTATATCCAGTACAAACTTGCTAAAAGCCAAACAGAATAAGCTATGTATGCAAAAACGAAGATATCCCAGTCTGTGAAATTCTCCTTCTTTCTCTCATTCATTTCTCTCACTCTCTGATTGTCATATAGTAACAACTTACTAACTACAGCTTCCCTAAAAGATGCAGTGACTTCAGCCTTCTAATTTTGTCCTAGACAAAATACTCTATAATCATATTTCTGTCACAAGACCAGACCATATCACTCTTCTCTCTAAATTCTTCTGCCCATGTTGAGTCATCTTCATCAATTTTCCCTGTCAACATCAAGCATTAATGGGACTCCATTCTCTTTCCTCACTTTTTCTTCTGTGACCCTTCTGTCCCTGAAGTCCTCTTCAAGTACCATGCAATTACTAAGTGAAATCCCTGTTGGTTGTAGGAGTAACTCATCAGGACCTAGTGAACTAGTCATCTTACCACTCCTTTGGTTTTCTATCTCATACTTTTTTGCATGCTTCTTCCCAGCCACTTGTCTTAATCCAAAAATAGTTCTCTAGTCCAGGTTAATTCATATTTCCCTGTCACACAGACCACCACACTTAGCTATTCCCAATAATGCTGAACACAAAGCTGTTACCAAACTGAGAAGGCACCTTTTGTGTCCCTCACTGCCGTAACAGTGAAATGGTGCTGACCTGTGTGCGCTGGAGGGAATACAGAAGCAGAATCTCATCCAGGGCCCTCAACTGGTCAGGATTCAAAATAACCCCCAGAAGGGCAGAGGCAGCACAAGCCGCTCACACCTGGCTGGAAGACTAAATAGATTCGTGAGGTCTTTTTCTATGCTAATTCACTCACCAAAAATACAATTGTAAATTTTAATCAAATTCAGGGTATATGCTTGTGTGAGGAAAGCAGTTATTCTAGCACTAGAACTAACTCTTCCTAAATAATTTGTTTCAACATGGTTCAGCTGTCAACAAGCCCAAATGCGAGTCAGTGACAATCCCTTGCTCTTCATTGACTGTTCTCCAGAATTTAACTATTGAATTTAACCTATTTTTTTCATTTTCTAGGGCAAAATTTTCTGTTTTGATCTCAAAGGCCAATACTACTTGGATAGTTTTAAGGTGAAATTAGATTCAATGAGATTAAACAAAGTATTTCATTACACTGAATAATGTATTTCATTACAATTTAGATTTTTATTTTAAGTGAGAGGTTAGTCCCTAAATGAAGTCAGTTATGTTTCTTAAACAACCGAAAACATTAGATCTTTTAAACCATGGAGGAACAAATTTATAGGCAAACAATGAAGTGGACCTCATACACTTTATATTTGGCAAAAGTTCATTTTCCATTACAATATTCTCTCACCCCCCCCCCCCCCCTTGGTCAGTTCTGACCAAATACCTCCTATCCCTTTCCTTTTTCTTCAGATGTCCAGGACTTCCCTCAACCTTCTATATTTTACAAATATAAACCTTTATTTACATCTTCCTAAATACAGGAGAGTCCTACTGAGAAAGGAAAAGAAAGGCACAAACTTCATAGGTTATAGAAGAAATATGAGTGAAAACAAGATACTGTAGCAAGTTCTGTGTTAGTGGTTTTCCAAATATGTAAATGAGTTCAGTATCTGGACTAACAGACCAGCCTGATGCTGATGCAGTGCTCTTTGAGGCAGGATGAAGGAGCGAAGGATCCCTGTGCTGCTCACTGCCTGAAATACCTGCAATCAATTACTGTTGCTGTTCTGCTGTGAAAAGTCCAAATGCCTTGCTTAGCTGGGATGATAATGGCATGGTTTGTGTGTAGTTGTCCATCAGACCACAGTATAAATCTCCAAGCAGCACTTCTAATGCACTGAAATTAATTTCCTCCTTTTTAAAGTCTAACCATAGTAGGTAACATGATGGTTTCCCTTAACCACATGGGGTTGTTTTATACATTTGTGTTTAATGCAGTATATTTTAGAAAAGAAGATGAAACAATTTCATTGCATGAACAAAAACTAGCACATAAAACTAAATCCCAAAGAACAGAGGTCACATTTGGAGGAAACATGGTAAAAGCAAGGCTGGTCTCAGATCTTATAAGATAAAATCGTTTGACTCAAGCTATGCTTAGAAGGGAGACTTGCAGGGGAAATTGCAGTGCCTAAATACTCATGTCCTAAAAGAAGTGGTGTGAGTGACTCAGGGTTTGTCATGCCTTCTGAGTTAGGACTGGACCAGAGCCCCAGAACACTTCTCATGAGGTATTTATTACATTGATGGAGAGACAAGCCTTGAATGACACACAGGGTGTGAGCCTCTAGTGCCTTGCACTTATTTCAGCAAAGTTCTCACAGTTCAGCCCTCCTGGGCAAACTGGGGGAGGTGAGGTGTGTGGGGGGGTGGCAGTGGTTTGTGTTGAAGCAGCTGGCTTTGTGGAATGATGATAAACTAATCATATTCTAAAGCAGCAAAATGGTCTCTTGGCATTCAGCTGTGTCAGCCTGTTATATTTCATTCCAAGCAGGCTACCCTGGGGTAAAAAAAGGAAACATTTAGCAGAACTCTGTGTATTCTACCAAAGTTTTAACCATTGCTGGTTACTAAGCAGTCTTGAAAAGGTCTTTGAGGTGCATCTGACCCTGCACCACAATGCACAAATGTGAAATTGCTGGGTCAAAGAAAAAATAGCCAGTTAAGAGCAGGGATTCCTTCTCTCAGGTGAACTAGGTACACTACACAGGCTTCTTACTGAGAGAGGTATTGTTATTTTTCATGAATTATTTTAAGTATTATTACTGTATTCCCATATTGGAAACTCATACAGTGTGGTTTTTTTGAATGATTATTATTATTATTTTTATTGCAAAAGGTGATGAGATTTTTTTGTAAGTTCTCTGAAGTTTGTAAAGGGCTAAAAAGTTATAAGAGGGTTTGTCTGGAAGTTATGATAGCTTGCAAAGAAAACACCTTGGTTATCCCCATTTTTTTTCTGAAAAGATATTCTGCAGTGGCTTTTTAAGCTAGGGCATAGCCTGGAGCGGAGTTGCTCAGCTGTTATAATTAAAGAATTATCTAACCTCTGGAAAAAAAAAATCCATGTAATAGCTTAAATATTGCAATAACATGGGGGGTTTTTTTGTTGTTAACAAAATAAAAACTAAGTTAAACTACAGTGTTCACTTATTGTTTCTATATTCCATCATAGTGTTTTGTTTCCTGTCTTGCATGAGTGGGCAAACATCTGTTTAAAAACACATACATTTTCTTCTGTTGTTTTCTGGTGTTTTACTGACTACCAGTGTTTTCTGACCACTGACTCATAGTGCCATACTGACTTTACTTACCCACAGCCTCTGACCATTTTGATTGTTGTTTATTATTTCTTTCTAAGTGATATTTAGATTCTATAGCACAAGGCCCTATTCTAATTCATAAAAAGAAAGGGATTTCTAGACAGATCTACTGTAACTTGAACAGGCCAAGACAAATAAATTTCCATCAGTTTACCAAAATAATAATAATGCAGAAGAGTAATAGGAAGCACGGTAATAGAAACAGAGTGAAATCACTTGCTGGAAGTCCCTGAAAGCATATCCATCTGGCAGAAGGGGGAATATTCAAAACTATCTGAGTTAGGTGGACCCACAGCCAGGCTATCTTCAAAACTGGGAGTTGATATTTCCATCAGTGCTGTATTACAGCTAATACACCTTGCTGAGAAGCTCATTATCTTCAGGCCAGTATAACTGTATTGCTTTTGAGTCTCACACTAATATGTCTCTCCAGCACTGCACTATTCATTGCGGACATGCAGCCTTGGTTTGGCACTAACCCAAGGATTTCTTCATGACACAACATTTTCTGCAATATACACAAGCCCACAGGAAGCCTGTAAAAGTGCTGTAAAGTTCAGTGTAGGGGGGTTGAGCCTTAGCCACAAAACTATCCATCTTCTGATGACGTATTTGGTTCATTTTATCAGGTACTCAGTGTAGGACAAACTTATATATCAGATCAAATAGTAATTCCTTACCACAGTTTCTCTATGTAATAATAACCTACAGAAAAAAGTAAGGGAAGAAAAACACCTTGTGACCTTGCTCAATTCCTTGCATATATGTTTGTAAATGGGAAAAAAAATTCCTTCAATAAAATAAAAAAAAAAAAAAACCAAACCCTAAAGTACACATGTTTTAAAAATACAACCAAGGAGAGTGCAAAAATGAAGCAGAGGAAAACATGTTCTCCAGAATTTTGATATAATGGTGGTCTTCTGTCCATAAATGTCTAGACAACTTTAAGAATAAATTTAAAAGCCAACACAGTGCTATAAATGCAGAATGTAAATGTAAGGAAGTAGTAATGAAATCTCTGGCAAGACTTCACTTATACTGTGCTCAGTAATACTTACCACATCATAAAAATCTGGTTTCTTAAAAATGTGGTGAGAAGGAAAGAGAGTTGATCCTAGTAATAAAAGTTATGAGCTGTGAAGACAAGAACAGAAAAGTCCTCATTCTGAAACAGTCACAGAAAAGGCAAATTACTGAGACACAAATATTAAGTGATGAAAGTGAATTAACATAAAGAAATATTTTAAGTATGTGCAGGAGAATTAAAGGAATTGCCCCATTTTTATTAATTCTTCTTTATTTGCTATTGTAAATAACACAACTGTTTGCTTAAAACTGGGAAAATTTTACTGATTGATTAATGCACTACCGACTACTGAGAGTTTGTGTGCCAGTTCTGCTTCTCACTTGTAAAGCGGAGCAAAGTACAACTTCAGATTACACAAAAATACCAAGTGGCTGAATAATGGACTAGAAGTGAGCAAATCACTACGGAAAACAAAGTCACAACTCTCCCTGTGAGCACAGAAGAGCATTGATGGTATCAGTAAAGTCATCTCCTGAGAGGAACATAAACTAAACTGAAGTCCAGTCT
This sequence comes from Grallaria varia, assembly GCA_013396735.1. Taxonomy (NCBI): domain Eukaryota; kingdom Metazoa; phylum Chordata; class Aves; order Passeriformes; family Formicariidae; genus Grallaria; species Grallaria varia. The sequence continues at coordinate 87,292 of VWZG01006122.1, read as the reverse complement.
TCTTTTTTCTTCTATAAAAGTTAATTGGGAGACAGTTGCAAGAGCTTTTCTATAAAATGCAGGTGGGAGGCCAAATCTTGATTTCCTTGACTTTGGCATGATAGTCATACTTGGGTACTTTTTCGTTCCTTCACTTTGATAATATGGCAACACAGTAGAGAATACTTGAGAAATGTTTCTTTAACACAAGTTGAAAATTAAGAAGTTGTTTTTAGTTAAAAAAAATTGCAATCTTGGTTTATTGTGCATAAAGATCATTTTCACCCATCGTATTATAATTAAAAAAAACCCAGCAAGCAACATCAGAAATCTCCAACATTAAGGTATGTTTGGCAAATATAATTACCATAGAAAAGAATAAATTGCTATATCTTCCCTTTCTCTCACCTTTTTCCACTTCACTCTCAGTGGCCTTTGTGTCTCATCGTCTCAGAATTTTACTGGTATTTACATTGTCCCCACCCTGTAGCACAAGGAGATCCCCTTTTACATGGTAGCCAAGCTAACGTTTGATAGGAAACAAATTCCTTATGACCATTATGGATGCCTAAGCAGCATGTCCAGAGTCACAGGGAAAAGCTAAGCAGGGAATTGAACCTCAGCCCTTTAACACTCCAACCTTAAGTCCTTGTTAGGCATTTGCTGGAGAAGGGGGATGTGCATTGCAATTTTTTCCCACTAGACCTGTATCCTTAGACTTATGATATTCTGAGCTTCATTCCGAAGGTTACATACTTTCAATGACTATGGGTGAAAATGCAGCACTCCCGCAGCACTGTATCCTCACTAGAAATCCAGGGTCTTTCTGCTGAGCAGGGCGTGTGCCTGAGCAAAGATTTTTAATCAAATTCTGAGGGCAGGGGATGATTTCTCACACAGAATTAAACAGACGTCAAGTCAATACCAGCTATTTTAATCCCTCATATAGAGGAGACAAATATGCATCTGGCACAGGTGGAGAGAGAATATCACAAGAAAAATTGCATCATGAAAAAAAAAAGAAAATAGAAAAAAGGCATGATAAGCTAGTTATTGAAAATACCACGGAACTAAAAATAAAACACAGAAAAAATATTATGCTAGAATGCACTGACAGTAGTGGTGAACCATGAATCACGTACTGTATAATAATAATAATAAAAGTGTGATTTTTATTTTTATTTGTTTTGAAAGTAGAATTACTGAAACCATTACAGCAGATACATTTTGAGGTCCTTTTTGTGTCATAATTAATTCTAAACAGAAGTGGTTTTTAAGTATGACGTGATGGATTTTATTGAAAAACAGGCCAAACCTAGAACCCTAAATAATGACATAATTATCAGCAGAAAGTGAATCGCTAAGCAGACAAAAACTGTCATATAGAAGCAAGACCCCATCCCCCTGCTGATGTAAATTGGCTTAGCTTCATGCTTCATGAGACTGTCTCATACTCCCTTGCTTATTTCTTGGCCCTTAAACCTGTGGCATCCACAAAAATCCCTAGTATTTGGTGTCTGCTTTTACCTTTAAACACCAAACTGCCTAAAAAAGTGCAAAGCTTTGTTGCTGTATTCCCAGAGGTTATTCTAATACAAAAATCCTTTTTCTCTTCAGCTCAAATCCTTCCCTGAATTTAGTTAACAGGGACAGACTCTGCTTCTGCTTGCTCCAAACTTTACACCAGTTCTTTCAGCACATTAATTCTTGTGAGAAGGATGAGAGTGTTGTTTTAGGATTTTTGTCATAGAGTTCACTACAGCATAATTTCTGTGGGTAGATATGTACATGGAACTGAGCGAGCCTTTAACTGGAAGCTTGCCAAAAGGAACGTGGGATCTGCTTCCTGATTTATCCATCGAGTTATTCTTGATTGCCATGAATCCTGAACATCTGATCTGGCTGGTCCCCTGTATCAGGAGAACAGTAGCATATTGACCAGGGACTGTATAAAATGTACTGTTTTAAGCCCCGTGAGTCAAAGAATGGATTGTCATCAGTTTCACCAGGCTGTGGATTCTGCCTGAAAATTGAAGAGGGAGAGAGAGTGGGTAGAGATGAATTTTCCTACTTGCAGAATTGGAAAGAAAGTGCAATTTTTCAAGAACAGAAGGTGTGGGTGCTGCTTCAGAAGTATGGCTGTGAGGAGGAAATATACTGTGAAATACTTATATTAAGATATCTCATGCAAATGATACACGTGGGTCCAGTGTCTGGGAGCCACTGAAGATCTAATTATGTGGAAAATCCATGTGAATTTACTCTTACACCAGTTCCAATGATCATCCAATTTCATGCAAATTAAGACTATGACAACATTACCTTTATATATGAGTAATCTTTTTTAATAAAGGAAGTAGTATTTGACTGCTCCAAATAGATTAATAACTTCAATTTACATAGAATAGGTAGATATAGTACAGGCTTTCCAGTTGTCTTCTGTCAATGAACAGTCTTCTGTCATATCCATATTGCCACTCAATGGCAGAGATATGAACGCATACACACACTGAAAACACACAGTAGTTACTTTAAATAGCTTGTGATCACAAGGTTCTACTCTTTTCTACTATCTAAGAAGATCCCTCTGAATTGAGAAAGGTCTGAAATACCAGCATTACTCTCTATCCCAGGGCCTGGGATTGCTATTGCACTTACAATTGTTTGTAAACTGCAATATATTTAATGACAATACACAAACCCCATTTTCATGACTGTCTGCACTTCCCAGATTATCACTGCCAAAATATGAAAGACTATTTCATGGATTCAAGAACAGACGTTTCCCCAGATGAACACAGAAGTTACCAGTGACACAAGAAAGATCTCCTTCAGTGTCATCATTGTCCATAACCTTGCTGTTAAAAGAAATAACAAATTTGTATAATAAAACAAGAATGTCACACTCTGGCTTTCCAGTTACATCACTGATATAGTATTTTCTTTTTAATGTCTCAAGCTTACTCCAGTTTCTAAGGCACTAGGAAGAAATCACAGTTACTTTAGCTGGGTTTCCATTTCAAGCCTGCCTGAGCTCCCTGCACTTAAATTCCATGCCAGCTTTTTCCCACAAATAAATGTTGCTAAAGAAGAGAGTTAAAATTCACAGAGCTGTCAAGTAAGATATCCATTAAGGCAGTAAGATGCCAGCATTCAAACTTCAACATTGCATCATTAAATCTCAAAGGAATTCATTTTGTTATTGAGAAACAAGAAAGGAATGAGTGCATGATGCAGGGGGTGGGGGACAGGATAAGAAGATGGAACAATACGACAGCAAAATAGAAAGCCCAGATTGAAGTACCACAAGGAATCTGAATTCCTCAACTAAGACTTGTCAATGAGATTTTTAGCATATGATATGCAGTTTTAATTAAATTATGGCCCAGAGTCAGAGAACAAAGCCAAAGGCCCAGTTTTTTATTTAATTTTTAGAATGGAGATCCTATCTTCTACAGCATTTCATGCACTTCTAATTAAATATGGATTTATGGTTTTAAAGTACCTGGGAACACAGCATGACTTTTAGGATTCATACTACACTGAACTCAGAGCAGTAGCATCAAAGGGTGAGATTCCAGCCCTTGATGAAGTCAGGGCCAACCTTTTTAATAGGTTCAGAGGGATGTGGGTAAGGTGTTGGGGGAAAAAAAAATGGCTTGTGTACTGTGTGCAAAAAACATTACTATACTTTGTAGCAATAAAGAATTATATCTCTTCATACGCAAACACATTCAACAAAATTTTGTTTGTATTTGCTTAGAGTAACAGGATGTAATTTTATACAAATCTAAAGATTTTTGAGTACTATCAGAAAGACGATTTCAATCTGATGGTTCTTTTTGGCTATGCCTGCCAAATCCTACATTTTTTGGCAACTCCAGTTGCAATTCTTTCACACCCCATCACATTATTTCAAATAAATACATTATGTCTTTTGTTTATGAAGTATAATATTCTTTTCCCAATGAAGAAATTGCTGCAAAGAGTTTTGCTTGAGGTGATGACTTCGAAGTAAATATATTTCAAGTAAGTTTACAGTCTCCTAAGATAGAAGTGTAGCCTGGGAAGGCTGGGTGCAAATGTTATGTCCAATCTTGAAATAGTGAATGAGTATCGGCACCTGTTTTGCCATGTTTGTATAAAGAGAGAGTGTGGGAATATTAATAAAGTCTGCTCATTTGAGGGCCTTTTGATATTAGTGTGGGTAGATAACTTATTGAAGATCAGCTTCTCTTAAAACACCTTTTAAATTTTCATGGGATGAAGGGTTATTGTGCTACAGTCAACAAAGTAATGTTTATAATAACTGAATATATATGTATGTATATGCACAAACCATCACATTCAGGAAGGGACACCCTAACAAAAAGTATTCAATGACAGACTTACTCAGTAAAGCTGGGGATAATGCTGCTGGCTTAGAAATAATGAGGGTTGTGCTTGCTTGGGACCAATGTCTGGTGCCTGTGTACGATATACTTCCAGAATCATCAGAAATATGAGAGTTTCCTGTGAGGGCAACGTCTGGATATTGTTTGTCAACAGGATGTGTGGCTGTTAAGGCAGGTTAGAAATGGTTCCTCTTTTTTCCAGGACTAACATAAACAGTTTCTAAGTGTAGATGCATAGTATATGATTGCCAAATATCATTTTATTCCACAGAAATGGCTGTGATTAGAGAACTTTAGGAGCTTAAAACAAAAACAATAACGATGATTAAAAAGTTAAAGGTACCAAGACTCACCCCAATATAAATGCAACATTTGTTTCCATGGAATGCACTCATGTCTTTCTCTGCCTGTAAGATTTTTGTGGACAGAAAAGACAATTAGAAGTAGTGTCAAACTACACCAGAGAAGAATCTGCCTTGATGCTCCACTGCAGCTTGTTTTCATTGATTCTTGTATTTTAATCACATTTCAGCTGCTGTTTCTGTGAGATGATTTCAAAACACATTGAATTAAATTGTATTACACTAAGAGACTGATCTTTTTTCATTGCAACTGCACTCAAAACCCAATTTTTATGTCTTAGAAAGATAGAAGTATTTTCTGGTGTCATCTAGTCTAAATGGGTTTTTTTGAATGCTCCTTTGAAAATTAGGTCTGGAAATCTGCTTTGAAAATCAAAATCCATCAAAGTCTTTCTCCTGTGAAATTACTGTTTCTCCTTGAAGCTTTCCATCCTCAGTGAAACATTTGACTTTATTTAACAAGTAACTTACAACCACTACTATTTTGCCAAAGCACGTTGATTTTTTGAAACTTCAGATTCGGTTTATGGTATTACTAATTAGGCAACAATTTTCTAAAATAAGCAGAACACACTCTATTAGTGGCTACCCAAACAGGGTAGGAGCTTATGTTGAACATTGTCACAAATCCACAGTGGCTTGTGGCTTGAACAGCAAATACAAAACCTTGTAATTTGTACAGATACCCTCTCCAGAATACAGACTATGATTGTAAAATCAAAATAATTAGAAATAATTTGGCTGAATACAAAGCAGTAAAAAATGCACAAATCCTCCATCTTTGATCATTATGTATTACTGAAAACAAATTTATAGCTACCTTCCTGAGTCATAAATTTCCAGCCAACATCTGAGTTACAATATTTTCCTTCAGTAGTTATGCACCAGAAGTGAACATTTAAACCCACATTCAAGTATTTATCAGAACAGAAGCTTTAGGCCTCAAAGACAGATCTGTTCTGGGACTGATATTTAATTTTAAAGGAAAAAATGACTGTAGAAAGGGAAAAGGTTTTTTTTCCGGTATTGCCCTCAACAGTTCTTCTGGCCATTATGTAATTTATGATCTTCTGTTCTTTAGAAAAATCTCTTCAGCTACCAAAGTGTATGAGATGACAGTCAGGAGTGGTCAAGATTAAACTTCTTCGACTCTTCGCCAGTGATCTGTATTTATTAAGTTTTCACATTCAGTTCATTGCAATGTTCATTTTAACCACTTTAACACATCCAAACCCATGGAATTAGTTAGAAGCTTGAGCATGACTGGCTACTCAATGGTCTCATTGGGTCAACATGCAGTTGTCTTTCCTTATGCGAAGTCCTGTGGAAAATGTCTTGCAAATATTCCTTTTGTCTCCTCTTTCACTTCCTGAGTCCATCTCTCTAAATGGTACAGGGAACCATCAAAGAAAAGCGATGGGTTGGACAATGAAAATGTTTCAGTCAAACAGAGGTCCAAACTTTTGAGTACTACATGCAAATTGCTGAAATCCTCTGCATTTTCTACAACTGAGACCACACAAGCATATGTAATTACATTAGGAGGATTGACAATGGAAAATTAATTTAAACTGGTGTACTCTCAGCCACTCAATTTTGGAGCGGTCTAATTTTTCTAGGAACTATCCCCAAGGCAAGGCTTACATTGCCTAGAAAGAAAAGAGGTTTAAAATATTAAAAAAAAAAAAAAATCAATACCCTTTATCTGCTACTTCTCCTCCCAAAGAAATTTCATGCTCCCAGAGGCTTTTCCAAGTCATATAACTGATAGTAAGAGTTTAATATGTTTAGTCAGGAAATAGAAATTATGTAATTTGGTTTATACAATCAATTGTAAGTCCAAAACACAGTTCTAGTATTCACTGGTCAGTCATCATGAAGAAATAAGAGGATAACACTCAGAACAAAAATCTGTCCTGTAAAGTACAAGTACAAAGGTAATTTAAGGTCTCTGTAAGATGATCGCATATATTCTATGAGCAAAAAAGAACTTTTTAAAGTCTTATTTGACATTAATGGTACACAAAATCTTACTTTTAGTATTTAAAATTTTTCCCTCCACTTTTGTATCTAATAATAGTCTGTCTCACCATGGAATTGTTTTACTAGGCTTTAAGCAAAGATAATTTATTTTCTATTCTGCTTTAATAAAAATTTTAAAATAAGCATATATATTTTTGCAAGCTCAGCACTTAAAAAATACACCACGTAAAGGACAAGACAAATGTTTTTAGCATAGTCAGAACTTCTATAGATTTTTTCTTTTTTTCTTTTTTGTGCTGTATTTTAAATGCTTGCGGAGTCTTGTAGCTTTTAAGAATATCTTTTGTTTTGCTTAACAGAAAAGCACATAAGCCCTTATTCTTGATGATTTATCCCTATGATAACAATAGATGTTGATTTTCTTTTTTCAGACTGCTCTGTTTTTTTCTTGTTAGAGACATAAGAAAGACTGCATTAACAAAAGCAGAAGGAAAAAAGCAATGAGAAATGCATTTGTAAGATGCTTTGAAAAAATGCTTGTGAAAAGTTTTTTGTATTAACAGTACTCAGCCATTCAGTACTGCTTCTTAGCAAAGTATTGCTCTGAAGTACAAATCAAATCTAAGAAAGTAAAACACATATTCTAGTATAGTGTATATCAGTTTAGATGCAAGGTGTGTATTTATGGGTTTTCTCTGCATGCACACACACACATGTAAGCACGTTTTTGCTCTGCTCACTTAGTTGCCATATTAGTCCACTAGTCATTTCACTAGAGGGGAGCATTTGTCTGTCATTTCCCAAAGTATTTAATGCAAGAGGAATTCCTAACACACCCAATTTTGTCTCCTCTGGTTTGTCTGAGGGAAGAAGGGAGGGCTGGTTTGTAGATAAGATCTCATGAATCACTCTGCGAACTTCACAGCAAAGTCAGCTATACTGTATTTCCTAACCTCGTAGCTACTGGGATGAATGCCTTTCCATGCACCCCAGCAATGATTCACTTGTGCACATGCAGAACTTCACCCGTTTGGCCACAGTTACAACCCGGGTACTGAAGAAACTGTGAAGTGAGGCAACGAGTTTATACAAATAACTTCCGCAGGTTTCTCATCTATGCCCTTGGTGATTCAGCAGAGAAAAAATGTCTTGCTGCCTGTGAGCCACTCAGGGCACGTAACTGAGAGGTGGTTTGCGTCACTTGGAGGAGTGACCTTGGAAGGTCTGGGCAAACAGTGTCTATTGGCACCTTTTGCTGTGCCAGAGCTGAAGTCCCAGTTTCAGAAGGTTTTCCCTTGCCAGTTGCTGTCCCAAGCATTGCATAATGTGGTGTGGGAAAGATGGCTTCTCCACAAGCTCAGTCCTGAAAGACATCAAGCTGTTGCAGTTCCACTCAAAAGTCAAGGGCAACTGAAGCAATTGAGCAGCTCATGGGACATTCTATGGAAAGCTTTCACCTAAAGCCTATCATACACTCTTCTTGCCTTTGACTGTAAATGTCCATGGATACAGGAGACTTCTAAACTATGAAATTTTTATTTTCTAAAGTCTTTTTTCTAGGAGTGTGCCTGTTACCTAACTTTTGGGTGATTATGTTTAGGGAATTATAGAATTAGTCTGGAAATATTCTTTACTGTGATTAGCTCTAAGATGCGGTGGCTGTGGCATTGCAAACATCAGGAAAAATCCTGCTGCAGAATTCCTTTTTCATTAGAATACATGGAAAAATACTGCTTGTTTAAGATAATAAAAATCTAGTACAACAAGGCCAAGATTCATGGGCTGAGGAAATACCATACCCCTGAAAATAGCATTTCCTCAATTTTAGCACACATGGAACATTTCGGTGTTTGACAACTTTTGGTGTTTTACCTTTCTGCCCTAATGCAGAATGAAAAGGTGTTTCTAAAATACTAGAAATTCTGATGATATTGAACACTTTATTTTAATTTAATAGCTACCAAAACAAACTTAGGGTTTAGGTATTTTTCAAAACCAAGATTTTTGGAGCAACCCTTGGACAGCTTCTCCTCTCCAACATTTCTTTAACAGGAATTACATAAAAAGATAGAAGAACTGTTGTATTTTGGTTTCATAAGCACCATTAACTTCACCTTAATTTTAGTAATGTGATCCTTGTGCTGGAAAAGTAAAATGTTTGAACCCTAACAGGTTGCAAAAGTGCTTTTTATCTTGCATTCCTGATTTATCTGGGGTTTCCATCTGCGTTTCTTGTTCCTGACATTTATGTTATAATTGAAACTCATCTACTTGACCATAGCTATCCCAACAATACTTCCTGCAATTGCATTCAGTAAAACAAGAACTCCTGAGCCTACTTTAGTAATTAACTTGTATAATTAGCTTCTGTTTGCTGGGGAAAAAAAATAACATTCAAATTTTCCCCTGTTGGCCACTGGTCAAAGCAATGATTTTCTTTGAGAGTAAATCACATTAGTGGTGTATCCTCTGGAGAACTGTAAAAAGCACAATATATAGTTTCTTCCATCTAAACACATCTCAACAATATTAATGAGTCTGAATGCTTTTGAAGGACTCCAACATTTTGCCATGCTGAGTGGTATAACTGGATTATGACTTAAAGTAACCCCAATAAAGAAGAGTTTTCTTGTTTGCCGTGTGTCTTTCTTCACTGGTTTGTGCAAAACCAGATCCCCAATGTGGTTATCTTAGATAACTTTGTTTCACTTCACCCTGTGACTAAATGAAGCGTTGCCTCAGATCCTAAAGACTTGCCCACAAGGCACAGGTTGCAGGAAGAATTTCCTTCATGGGAGAGCAGCAGCCCCGCATTACTAGAGCTGCTGCTCAGAGCTAGACCACCAGTTTTGAATGTAGATTCGCCTCTCCTCTCCTCCTGAACTGCAGCTCCTGGTGGGAGTGCTAGAGGACACACCAGTGGGCTGCTGGCTCTCAAGGGTGTCACAGCAGCCCTGCACAGCTGGCAGGGGAGGAAAGGCCTTGCTGCAGAGACATCATGCCTTGTATTCCACAGTCAGCAGCGCTTTTGTTCAGGGATTGAAGAGGGCCCTTTAGATTTCAACCACTGAAAAGTACTGATAGGAAATCCTAAAGGCAAAATACCTTAGGAACTCCTAAAGGAAGATAGGAAAGCCATGATTTGGAAATAAATCTGTTGTAATCTTCTGTTAGAGATAGGACCCATACAATTCTTTCAGCTGAAACTGGTGCAGCTTTGGAGGGTTACAAGTTTCATATCTCAATCTCCATCTGAATTCTTCCAAGGAGCACATGTCTCTTTAGAATTGGCCTACCTATGTTTGGGATATGGCACTCCTTAAAATCCAGATCTGAAATCTTGGGTTTCAAAATAATGGTCATGGAGGCTGAAAAAGTCTTTTGAAAGGGGTACAAAACTTATTTTCCTTCTACAGCACCCTCTTCTTCTTAAATAAATGAAAAATAATAACCCTAAGAATAGGCTGCTTTCTGGGTGCAGTTTTCTTTGTACTGACTGCATCAAAGTGATTGGAGCTTGTCACCATGGGAAACAAGCAAATAGTCTGCTGGGTTGGCCTGTGCAGCACCTCCTGTGTTTTCTTTCCTACTTTGGGTCTCTACTGGACTTACAGGAAGCCGAGTTGTCTACTTTGAAAAAATAAAAGATTAACAGATACTTATTGGAATGTGGTCTCTTCAGAATTAAACGCTAGCAGAGGTTGAAGTTAATGATACATTTAACTCGTGGTTAATGTCTAACCAGGCAGGGCACTGAGTGTACTCTTGTCATTTTAAAACATATACAAGATGACTCATCTAAGCAATGGATTAGCCAAAGGTTTCCTATTTTCTGCTAAGAAAGTATGAGCTGTCAAGAAAGGTAAATGGTCCATACACCCCGTTCTACTGGCAAGCCTTGAGAAAACTTTGGTGTTTGCAAACTCTTTGAGAAGCAGATATGATTGTCTTGAAATAAAACTCCTGACATAATTTTATTTTGAAGCAAATATCCTGATACTTTTCCTTGAGACATTTCTTTAACTCCTTTATAATTTCCATTTGGATTTTACTTGATTAAAGTTAGATTTTCTGCCTCTCTGGCAAAGCCAGCCCTCCCGTGACTCAGCTGTTCCTCACCCTTCAGAACGGATAAACTGCTTTTCTCTCTGTGTGAGCTGGATATGTCCGACAATCACGAACATGAAAGGACACTATACTTCAAAATACAAAATACAGTTTGAAATTACCTGAGTAATGTTCCTTTTCAAAATCCAAGCATTACTACACTTAAAAAAAAGTATTTTAGTAATCCCCCATTTTTCTAAAGGTCTCATTGAATTCACTCAGGGATATACCTTCTCCTCATTCCTTGCTTTTTGACCTATGATTTAGTATGATATTCCCTTTCCATTTAAAGTATCATTTTTCAGAAGATCACGAGGAACATTAGATGATTAAACATCATATAACTAACTGTGCCGCCAGTGCTATAACACTTACAGTGCTCAGCCGGGTCACTTCAATTCTCTGGGTTAAACCAAGGAGAAAACACTGCAAATGTCAATATTTTATGGTTTTTTTTAAATAACGTAAATGATTCTCAGACAATGATAGCTGGAGGATTATCTGAGATTAAGACTTTTGTAATAATTCTTGAAAACTCCCTTTTTTTTTCCTAAGGTGAGTATAAGAGCTCAGTCAAGAACACTAAGTTGAAGAAAAACCACTTCTTTTTTTTTTTTTTTTTACAAAAGGGGAGGAAAAAAAGGTATAATTTGCAGAAAGTTGAGCATATTTGTTTCTTGTACATAAGCAATCTAGAAATTAAAATTTTTATAAGAATCTTTTTTTCGGTTCTATATCTGACCATTTTTTCTTTCTGTACATGTTGTTTCAGCAAGACATGAGTCAATATTTAATATAAAACTCTGACAGTGTGTTATTGGTATCAGTATTATAAATGTTTGTCTAATGTATTAGGCAAACTATTGCAGGATTTGGTTTCATGTCATATAAGGAGAGAACAGTGCTTGTTGAGACTTTTATCTCATCCTTATCAACATTACTTCTTTCTGCTTTTCAGATAGCATGCTGCACAGAAAAGTAATGATCACAATCTGGTTAGTACTGAAAAAAAAAAGGGGAGTTTCTTCTTGGAAAACGTAGAAAATCTTTAAGAGGTCAGGAGAAAAGGTAATGCGTGTTTCTGAGTTGTGTTGAAATGTCTCCTACGCCTTTTCTCCTCCCATTACTATTAGGATGTTTTAACCCTCCCAGGTGGTGGGAAATATTTTGAAGGGGAGTTTCTTTGTGTACTCAGCAATGTGGGAAAGCTATGAGAGGGGTGTTCCCTGAAAGCAGTGACTCATCCCTCGTGTTGATTCTGTGAGAACACAGGCTTTGTTTGCTGTGGAACTACATTTTATACGTACATTTTTATTCAGGCATAGAACTTTCACTATATGTATCTAAAATTAAAAATTCATAAAACTGCTTGAAAAGGTACACCTACTAGTGTGTGAATGGTCCTCAGTTCTTTTGTGCTCTCCCAAGCAGAATCTTTGTTTATGCAGGCTCTGCATGTATTGGCAGTTATCCCAAGTCCTAGAAAAATTTGCAGTCCTCCCCTGATAAGAAAATTCTGAACATTCCTCCTCTTTGCTGGTGGTTAAGGGAGATACCTCTCATTCTGCCAAGGCAGTTAATCGTTAGAGACTTTTTCTCGGGTCCCAGAGATGTAAACACTGGTATCTCTGGTTAGCCAGGTGGTGCTGGATCTCCAGTTTGTTCTCTGATTTGGAGAACTGAATCTACAGGCCATATTGCTTTGTAATTCCAAGGTTAAGCGTTTTCAGGTAAGCACTTGCACTGTTATTGAAAATGCTCGATTTTGTTCAAAACTAAGACTGCTTGCAGGTGAAGTCTCTCTCCAATTTCTAAGCTATTAAGGTTCTCCCTCGGTCCAATAATTATTTCATTACTTCATACAAAAGGAAGCAGAGTTTGACAAAAGAGTCTTTTTCCTCTTCCCGCTGACTATAAGGAGTTTAATCCCTTACCTTTGTCTTCTTAATTCTTTCTGAATTAGTCACCTAATATAGGTGACGTGAGTACTATGTGTGTTACTGAGGGCTCTAAATTCCACCTGGTGTCCAAACACCTGAAAGCTGGTGCTGTAATGTTGGATTTAAGGGCCTGCATGACATCTAAGCTATACACATAAGGGTGTTTCCACGGGAAACTCTTCATTTAGATAAAATTACTGTGATTAAGACTAATGCAAGCCAAGATATCTTAACAAAGATCAATCTTCGTGTTTTGGATTTTTGGTAGGGTTTGTACTGTGTGGGACACATATTAAAAATAATCTCATGTAACTTTAGCTGTATTTATATATCATTAGTCATAGATTTTCTAGATACATATCTTAGGTGTGAGTCCAGTTGGAGAGTTTTTTCTTTCGTATTTGGATTAAGACTCAGCGATTTTGCTTCCCAGCTTAAGATGGTACTAAACCAGAATGGATCACACTGTGAATTTTGTCCATTGACAACTGAGAAAATTCAGACAAATAACAAAGTAAAATTTAGATATCTAGTATAAAATCAGGTTAAGTGAGATCTTACTGCCACATTACAGTTCTGAGGTCACAGCTCCACTATTTAAATTTGGTAATGGGAGCAATATACATTTTATGAAAAACAACTGATTTTATAGAGGCCAACCTGAAGTGAAAGAGCTTGCCATCCTATAAACATTGGTTACTAGATCTTGAAAATGCTAAAGGCAATAGAAAGGTTTGAATAGACAGGAACAAAATTGATTATGCCTATCACAGTCACAGTGTGTGAGGAGGACAGTTTGGAAGGCTGAAAGTCAATATGATGGAAGAGTGTTCCTTTTTAATTTGTAGCTGCAAGCTTGATTAAATTCATATAAATGATTTAATATTTGTAGTGAAGTTGCAAGAATGGTGAAAATATTTTAAATTCGCTCCTGATGTGAATAAGCTTTCCAACATTATGTAGGCCCCAAGAGAAAGAACAGAACAGTGATATTCAATTCCATAATTTAATTTACTAAAAATTTCTTGGAAGAAACATACTGGAATTATGAGACTAATTTTTAATGTGCTGACATAACAAGCAGTAAATTGTCTTGATAGAGGAAACTCTTGCCTCCCTCTTTTTTAAGCTAGAAATGAGTTGCTGAACTCCCATTTGTTAAGCTCAAATAATAGCACTACAACTGTTCACCTTATCCAAGCAGGCTGATACTTTCAGGTCAAACAACTTCTATCATCCTGTGATTAGTTCAACCTTCTCTTAAAACTTCATTTCAAGGAAATCATCCTCAAAAGTTCTTATTCCAAAATGAAAACCTAATTTCATTGCTTCTACTTGTAGTCTGATAGTTCCATCAGCGCTGTAGCTCTGCTCTTTTTATGGCCTTTATGAATAGACTGTTATTAGCTGGCCACCAAAGACCACAATCCAATTTTTTTTGAGCTTCTAGAAAGAAACTACAATGCAATATAAGAGTACCTCCTTTTGCATAGGAAACCCCATTGATAGCTTGGTTCTCATGTTAAAGTCAGAGTCACAGCATGTCAAATCCATTATCATTCTCGCATCAATTCCCATCTGAAATCCTCAATTACATAGCTCAGAGCACAATTCAACAAGAGAAGCTCTGTAATAAAATGCAGTGAATGTTTACTGGAATGTACGTGTGTGTGTGTATTTATATACTTATACACGTATGCTAATTTTAATATTTCCATTATAAGCAGCAACAACTTGCCCTAAGCCTATTTATAATGCTCACGAAATGTTCAGAGATTCAGCTAATAACACATTAGCACTTAGCCAGCTGGAGAATTTGTGACGGCTGCCAATTACTTGGAATTCTTCTAATAAACAATAGCTTCTCCCCCCCCCCTTGAAATATATGGAAATGGGCTATTGTTAAAATGCTGCGGTACTAAATGGCACCTGTGCTTGCTGTAACGTGGAACATTGCATTCCAAGCGAGAAACAAAGCTACATGGGACTCCATGTCCCAGCCTATTCTCTGCAGAATCTACGAGTCTATTCAAGATGAAAGAAGGGGGTAAAATGTGACAGGGCAGCTATCTTCACTGCTTTCATTAGGACCATGATTACCTGTTACTTACCTACCTCATAATGCAAAAAGATTGAGCACTGTGAAACAACTAGATGGTCAAGAGAATGCTATTTTTTTAACTATTATTCATGGTATCTATAGATACATTAATACAAGAACTTGCCTCAAGGGTTTAGCAACTTCTGTGCTAACAATTTAACACATTCCTGCTCACTCAACTTTCTTTTAAGGCACCAGCTTTTTTTCCAGTTTTGCCTCTACTGTGTTCAGTAATTAGGACAACCCGTAAAATTTGATTTTTCAAGTCATGAGCTGGCAAACAGGATTTTCCTTAATTTCCTGCATAAATCCGTCTTATCCCTGTGAGTTTATGAAACAGTCAGTTTCATAGTTAGTAAAAAGGTTAGTTATGGCAAACCAGAATGTTCCTGTTATGGTATGATGAAGAGTAAATCAAAACTTTAAAGACTTTTATTCAATTGTGCAAAGGATTATTTTTCTTTTTTTAATTTTCACTGAGGTAGAAATTTCAAAATTTCCATTCAGTTTCAGCAAGTGTTCTTTGTGGATTGAGAACAGGCAGCTCCTCAACGTTTCCATTGCCCCATTCAGATTTATGAATACATTTAATTGCAAAATACATCCCTAGGGACAAATACAATGGACAAAAACTACAGAAATCAATATATTGATTTGAGTTTTTGTCTAACGGTCAACAGGTAAACCAAGATCATAACAAAATCCCATTTTATAAAATACATACAAACTTCTCCAGGCATAAATCTCTTCAGACACACGGATATTCAATTGTAGAACCAGCACTGTGGTCCAAGAAACTGAAAGGTCTGATGAAGGACTCATGCAAACTACATCTCCAATGTACAGTGGTTTTAGGATTCGGAATTTGGTCCTATATGTTTATGACCCATATGATGTTTATATTTCTAATGTCCTGGTAATGTGAGCTCAGGTTCTGATTCAATTTCCACATGTGGCACTGTAACAGGCTCCCCAGAGAAGTGGTCATGGCACCAAACCTTCAAGAGCACAAGAAACATTTGGTTAACACTCTCAGCCAGCGAGGCTCCCGGGGATGGTCCTGTGCAGGGCCAGGAGTTGGACTTCGACGGTCCCTGTGTGTCCCTTCCAACTCAGGATATTCTATAATGTGTTTGTAATTGCTCCAGAGGGTGGGTTTTCGCTCAAGACCATGACTAGACCACCCTACTTAAAACTAATATATATTCTCACAACACATATCTGAAGACATTTTTGGGGTCCTAGAAAACCCTTCTCAGCATTTAACCCATGTTCGGAGGTACTCTTGTTCACTGCAACTGGTGCAATCAATCAGCCTGCTAACATTCCTTTCTCCAACCTAAAAAAAATGGGGCAAATTGTCCTGAGGTACTGTAATGCACCATTATTTTCCTGGAAAAAACCCATAAATCTGATCAAGGCCAATTAACAAGATCAGAGATAAATGATTTACGTGCTGTAATAAAAAAAAAAGTCTGCTACAGTCAGCGTTCAGATCTGTTTATCTGCAAGGCTTTCCCATAAATGCTGTTTGCCAGAAAGCACTGGAATGACCTCCAAGACAGGCTGCTTAACTTGACTGTACTCTTGCTTCTATTTTAATTAGACTTTAAGTGGTAAATATTTACTCATTTCCCTCTGGGTAAATAATTAGGAAGTCTTGGTCTGTTTTGCTAAAGCTCACCTGGCAACACTTTCAGATCACAATCTAGACAGGTCTGTCTTAATTAAATGTCCTCTTCTCGCATCATTGGTAGAAGCAGAAGTTTCTGAGATGTGAAGATTAGATGCATATGGAAGGAATAGACCCAGCAGGGCCTCTCCACATTGCCAACTCCAACAGGAGTCTGATTTCAGGTATTCCTGGTTTATCCTACCCACAAGCTCCTCATCACATCCCAGTGCCCGCTACTGGGATTTTCAAGTTAAGTTCCTCTGTGCCCTTAGTTACCAATGTCAGGGAATCTTGTGGGCTGATGGCCAGGGAGTTGTGTATCCTCCATCCCCAGACAGGAGCAGGGTGGCCAGGGGGCACTGGGGACAGTCTCAGCCCTGTCACTGGGCACCTCCCTGGGAATTGGGGTGGCCCTTGGATCCATTGGTGGGCTGTGGGGGACTGGAGAACATCAGCAGGGACTGAGAGACTGAGGGTGCTGACATGGGTTTGACCCCAAAGGACCGGGACAGGGAGGCCCCCCTGTGCCTTCAGCCCTGACAATGAACAGCAAATCTGCACCATCACACATGAGAGCCACATGAAACCTGCTGGTTTCACATTCTTTCAGCTTGTCCAGGTCTGTGCAGATTTTTCCTGTGACAGCTGGGGTCAGATTCCTACATGAAAATCAGCTCTCTCACCAACTGTAGAGTCTTTTCTGGCCAACTGGAGAAGCATATCTCCTCAAAGAAAAGACCACAGTATATTTTTTATCACTTACTTCTGAAGCTGTAATAGAAAAATCCTCCATATGCATCTCATGCTAAGCCACATGCTTGAATTGTGGTAAATCTGTAAGTACCGAAAGTCATGCTCTCACAGCAATAACTTATCCTGACGAAGACCTGGTATCCCATTTTGTCTCAGTGCCATATATTACAGAAGTGGCAGCAGTTGAAATATGAACACAAAAAAAAAATCTAAACTGAAGGACTACACAAATGCTTAAAAGAGCTAGTTGATGGGCACTGTGCTTGCTCCACAATTATTCAATAAAAAGGAATAGTTGGACTATAGGGAGTTTAATAAAATGGTTTGCTCAACAAGAATTTTGCTTTAAAAAGGAATTGTGAGGTTGATTAAAGGACAGGATAAAAGTAAACTCTTTTAATGTCAGGTTAAATCAATAGGACAGTCGCATCTAGAATATTGCATTCATTTTATTTGTAGTCTGCCTTAAAAATTCAAGGGAGAGTTTATTAGATACCTAAGGAAGAATGAAAGAAAGAATTGTTTGGTTTAAAGAAGAAATCAACAAAAGGAAGAGAAGATAGGGATATGCAAAGAATAATTGGAGAATGTTACTGAGGAAGTACTGTAACCCTTTGTCAGGCCTTACTTTGTGGAATTTAAAAGCAATTAGTTATTAACACAATTAACAAGAAGAACCATAAACCACAAAAGATTACATTAAAAACCCACCTCCCTATGTTTCATACATACCACAGATAATAATCTAGAAGTTGCAGTAAATAAATTCTCCTGATGTTTAAACCATCCTTTAAATTTGTAGCATGGAGCTGTTTAAAATCAGTTATGATTGTAATGGATGGGTGGATCCATGGATGCATGGATATTAGTAGAGATCGAGCCAAGATAACAGAAAGATGTGTGTCACTTTAGTGACTCAAGGCACTTTGGAAAGAATTTGAAGTTCTAGGATTCTTTTCTGCTTTCCTGTTTCTCCTTGAATCATACGTATTTTTTCTTAGGTCAAGCATTAAATTAAAAAGAAAGGGAAGAAGTAACAAAGAAAGCTATACGAGTTCGATAGCTCTCTAATTTTATCCTACACTTGCATATAATATAGAATCACAGTAACTGTATGTTATACTTCAGGGATTTCTTTTAGTCTAAGAACAGAAGCACTAGACAATATCTGCTGCATTCCAGTATGAAAGACATGTTATTAAATTATCAGTACCTGCAATGGAATCCAGTGACACTGAAAAGAAAGACAAGAAAAAAGATGACAAGCCTTGTCAGGGTTTCTCTGGTGACAAGGGCTTTCTTTCCCTTATGAGATGAAGACATAAAAAAGATGCTAGTGAAGACATTTTCAGCATGATTTTATTAATACATTTAAAAGATTGATCAGAGAACAGAATAGTGTATTAAAGTGTGTTAGAGGCAAGAAAACCTTTTATGATTTTTTCCCATCCCACTATTTGTTAAACGCAAATAAAATACATATTAAAATACTTACGTAATTGTACCAGTATAACCCATTTTCTCTATTGTAGCTTCTTGTCACTTTGGCAATAGTGTCCCAACACTACCCCGCAGTCCTGGGGGCAAGGCTGTTAGGGTTTCCTTTCCTCAAAGCAGAAAACCACCTGTAACCAAAATCAATATTTGATTGGTAAAACTGCATGGAAATGCATGGATAGGGATAATTTCTCCCTTGACTCGTATAAAATTTAGGCAGACATCTGGGTGGGAGGAAAAGAAAGGAGGCACTAAGCAGGGTCACAAAACAGGTCAGCGGCAAATCTGTGAAGAGAAGCCAAGCATCATGTCATCAACCCCAGGGCTGCTGGGCAAGAACAGCTTACTTGGGAAATTTCATTGATACCTACATAGTTTTTATCAAACTCCACTCAACTGAAATAATAGTTTGCTCTAATTCTCTTAGGCCAATCACGCATGCCAAGATAGTTCATGGCTTGAAACTGTAACATAGTGCTGCAGCTGACTCCAAAAACACCAGAAAAATGTGTATGTGTTGGGAAGAGTGAGGGCATTTAGAGTTCTCCTGTGGGAATATGAAAGACGTTGCATGACTGCAGCTTCTCCCCTTGACTGCTAATCCAGACTAATTTGTTCTTTGAGTAACCCTGCCTTCAGTCACTGTATTGCTTATTATCCATCTCCTCCCTGGGGTTATGAAGTTTGGATTTGGACAGGTGATCATGTAATCAATAGCCAAAGAAACACAAATGTGGTAACCTGTGCAGAGTTTGGGTTGGTTTTCACCAAACAAATAGATGCAAGTCTTGTGGCAGGAAATTAGGACTCTTTCTTTATTGGACTTCCTCCAATATTTCTAAATTGCTCGAGACAAAAGCTTCCAGCCAAGAGTGCACGGGAAATTTGTGCTGATGTCAGTGCATGATTTGCATGTGATTGCTGTATGACCCAATAAGTGTGTAATCTGCTTGTGTTCTGGTTTTAATTAGGTATGGGCAGCCTGTTCCCAAAATAAATAACAATTCCAATGACAAAGATCTTTATCCATCCAGACGAAAACTCTAGCCAAATTTTCAAATGTGTTTTATGTCTTTGGTTTTACCTTTTGGATTTCTTGCTACTCAGAAGTTACACGTTTCATGTGTTGTATATTTAGAAGCGTATCCCAAAGGGTGAACATGAAGTCACAAGGAAGTCTGTTCCTAGATGTTTTTTTCTGTTTGATTTTTTGATTCAATAAATAGTTTATCGGGTCACCTGACACACATTCTTTAAATCTTTATACATTAACTTCCTATTCTTACTCCTACAAAATGAATAGAAATTTATGGGAAAATTGTGGTATTTTCTCAGGTTATTGTAACAGAAGATCTGATTCCAAGTCATAAAGTCAAGATGCTACTGATATTGTTGCTATAGAGCATGAATCAATGAGTATTTTCATTTATTATCCGTCATGTGTTTCTTATGCAATAATTTTACATAAGATGTGGTTTACAGACCAATCATATTACACATAAATGTTGTATGTATTGCAAATTAAACGTTATGTTTCTCTAGTGTTGTTAAAACCAGTTTAATTGACGAATTTTTTCAATAAACAGTGATCTTTCTATCTTCATATGGATATTTTGCAAATGTTTACTCTTTCTCTTGCCCTCCTTGTTTTGAAGCTGATATAGTTAAAAGTACTGGAAAAGGAATTATAAATTGAGCAATAATGTCAGTTAGGGTCTACATAATTTTAATTAAAATAATGTAGATTCTTTCATTTTCAAGACTCTCAGAATAATACATGCTCTTTATATATTTACATCTTGACAGCACTGCTCTCATCAAAGCCTGTGTTGATATTTTCTTTGATGTCAAAAAGTGCAGTGTTTGTTTTCAAGACTCCCAAAACATTAAGCATGTGAGAGAGAGGGAGGAGAACAAGGAAGAGCATGAGGAGGTATATTTGCAATTGTAAGACTGGAAATGCATAATGAGAAGTTTTTCTAGACTAAATGGCCTATTACAGAGGCTTAAAACAAGGTGAGCACTGGGCAATCCTTTTTCACTGCACTCTCACAGTTCCTGGGAATCAACAACTAAATGCCTTCCTGGAACAAAGATTTTGTCTGTTCTTTTTTTAATATCCACTAATGGAAGTGTTTACCACTAAATTGTGCAGCTCATTTTTGAACACATTACTCTCCTCTTTGATAATAATCTTTAGCAACAAACTCCACTTGCAGTAATGCAACATGTAAAAGTACTCCTTTTTTTGTGTATTTATTTTGAACAGCCAAATCTGGGAAATAAACCATATGTACTATAACAAACGGTACTATAATTGTACCTCTGAACCTTAACTGCATATCATAATTTTTCTTCTCTTTAAAACATTTGAAGCAAAGAGTAGAACACAACATGAAAATGGTGGATATTGAGTCTGGCTGGGGCAGAGCTCATTTTCCCCATACCTGTCTTCTCAGTGTTTCTTATTGGCAGCTAGAAAGGAGTTTATTTCACGCCGGTGCACTGGCAACTGCTGAGAAGTCCTTCCACAGCATCCAGGCTGCCTCTCCAACATCACCCCCTCACCAGTAACCTGGGGATGGGCAAGATCTTAGGAGGGCACAGAGCCAGAACAGCTGACCCAAACTGACGCAGGGATATTTCATATGACATGTCTAAAGACAACAATAAAGGCTACAAATAAGGAGGAGGTCCAGGAGACATTCATTACTGTGCTTGTCTTTTGGTGACAGTGCTGCCTGCAGTGAAGACTCACTTCCTGAAAATGGCTGAACATCATCTGCTGATGGGAAGTAGAGAATAAATCTTTTGTTTTCCTTTGCTACCACTCACACCCTTTAATTTTGCTTTATTAAACTGCTTTTATCTAGACCGGTAAGCTTTTCTCCATCTTATTTTCTAACCCCTGCCCCTGTACTGCTGAGAAGGGGAGTGGTAGAATGGTGTGGTGGGCACCTGGTATCCAGCCATGGTCAACCCGCCAAGTGGTGATTTATCTTTGCTGCAGCTTCTGTCATGAATACTGCATATAAAGAAAGCTGGCTTAGAGATCAAAACTGTCAAGCTAAATCAGAAAAAGACAAACCACACCAGTAGCATCTGTGCTCAAAATAGAGTATCTTCTAACAAACTACCTAAGGAGATGATTTATGTAAGTTTGAAGTGAGTTTTATTCAGTAAATCAGCTAATAGGAGATAATATGGCTGTGCATTGCCTTTGACAACATAATTTAGCCTCTCAGTTCACTGATGAGAAAGAACTTAAGATACATTAGTGCTATAATAGTGTAGAATTTGAATAATTTTTAAGTTAATGATGGCCTCGTTACTGCTCAGAGGTAAATCAAAAAAGACCATCTTCATTTTTCACAGTGCTTAACTCCATATTCCTATTGACACATCTTACAGGCGTAGAAGAAAATAAAAGGATTGAAATCTTCGTTTTCTATCTGACTAAGGTTGGCAGAGTCCTTTCTTCTATTCAGGGAATTAAATACTTTCCCAGTGGGTGGAAGTGTCAGAAAAGATCAAGCATCTGACTCTCCTTTTAATTCTTTGAATCTCCCCTTTTGGTATAATTCAGAAGCAACTTCACCAATGAATCTTGAGAGTAGAAACTCACCCATTGTGTATATACACCTGTTTCTAATGGCTCAAGTATTGGTTTGGGTTTTTTTTACACTATTCTTGAGTAAAATCTTCTGTTCCATATTACTCACTGATTTGCACTGTTGCTTTCCAGCTGTGGAATGGTTGCAATTCTGTGGTGTTCTCTGTAGAGGTTAAAGCTCATCGATCTGATAGAATTTGGTAACATAAATATACACTACAATAAGTAGCACAGTCATATCTCACATTACTAACAAAAGGGTAGCATAGGAAAAAAAATAGTTACAGATGAAATTTTATGTAAATTGCTGTTATTTCTTCTAATGATACCAAATGTGCTAGTTAGTCATGAATTTACCTCTCACAGAACAAATCAAAAACAAAAAAACTTGTTGCATGAACATATTTAGTCTATACTTTTATCCTTATGGCTCTGTTTAATACAAATTTGAGGTTAGAACAAATGGTAGCATCCTACAGATGTAGCTGTAACACAGTATGTGGTT
Organism: Grallaria varia; assembly: GCA_013396735.1. Lineage (NCBI taxonomy): Eukaryota > Metazoa > Chordata > Aves > Passeriformes > Formicariidae > Grallaria > Grallaria varia. Next base: position 64,383 of record VWZG01006122.1, on the reverse strand, counting down.
TATGCTGAGCCATTAGAGCTATTAAAGCACATTAACATTAAGTAGTATAATAACATGAACTGTGCCTCCTGCATTACTGAAATGCTTCTCTCCTTAGTACTTTTATTGTCCAATTCTGTGTGATTTATTACTTTGGAGCTGAGATAATTTCAGTATTACGCATTTGATCATTTTGGTCTTGATTGGGCTAGTCATAAGTCTCTGATGGAAATTTGGCTTGATTAGATAGCTGTCTTTGGCTGAACAGGTGAGTTCATCTGAGCTATGGAAGTACCAGATTTACCAGATTGCAATCTGAATAGATACCAGATTGCAATCTGAATAGATACTTTATTATTGCTGAACTGAGTGCTTTTAGATGAATAATTTTGAAAAAAAAAATATAAAACTTGTAAAGGATTCAGGTCTTTGTTTCACTTATTTTTTTGTGATTTGTTATTTAATTATCTTTTAAGAGATGTCATGACTTACACCAAGATCATGGAGTGACAGAGTGAACTTAACCAGAAAAAAATGAGTTGATATAATTTCCCTAAAGAAGCTCAGCAGAGAAGTAACATCATCAAAATGAGAATTCCCATTTCAGCACTGTAGCTGTTGTTTTCAGTCGTGTATTTGACCCTTTTACATTTGAGCTCTATGCTAAAGTTGAAGCGTTAAAGTGTAGTCTTTTATTTGGGACTTTAATATTGGCAATTTTTTCCAGAAATTTTGATGAATGTCTCAGCTAAACTACTGACAGATAACAGTATGTGACACCTGACCAATGGAAAATCTTTTAACCTGTAAAAGCCATGGTGCTTTTCCACTCTTGTGAAAGCCTCATGTCCCAATCCAGCAACAATGTGGACTGTATGTTCTTATTTTATCATAGAATAATTGCATTACAATATTGGGTGAGATTCAGTTGCTTTCCTTTTCAGCATTGGGCCACACTCAAAAGCCAGAGAGCAAAATTATTCTTAGCAGACCAACATTCACTGCTAAGGATAAAATGCCACACAAAAGATTTTTTAAAAGTCTAGAAATAATGTGGCTTCTAATAAATCTTAGGCTACCTTGGCAAACCTTTGGGTGTGTACTGTACACTACTGATTTAACTGAGGCCACAAAAGGAAATAGACCTCCCTCTGTCCAGATCTTGGTCTATTGTTGGTCTTTTACTTAAACACAGCAATAACAAGGACTGCGTTTTAAAAAATGACATAACGTAT
>VWZG01006122.1:0-63151 GCA_013396735.1 Grallaria varia | reverse complement strand
TAACGTATTACAAGAAGGAGATATATTTTATCTACTTCTATTTGTCAAGAAGGAATTTCCTCTCTGTAGTTTGCGGAGTAACCAAAGAGCGAGTCCCTTGCAATGCTGTTGTTTACATTGAATTAACGTATTGTATTCACAAAAACACATTTCAGAACTCTGATGCTCTAAATACGTTAGACATATCATACCTTAAAGATATGAATAGTTAAGTACAGTATTAAAGGAAAAGCAAAATGTAATCATAAAAGAGCTTACCGACAGTAGATCATGGCAGGCTTTTTCTGATTAAAAAACAAACAAACAAAAAAAAAACCCAGAAAAACACCCCCCCAAAAAACAAACAAACCACAAAAAAAAAAGAGAATCAAACCCCAACCAACCAAAAAATTTTCAAAAATAAACCTCAGTCCCTCCCTGCCAAAAAACCCCAAAACAAAATGAATGAAGCCATCTCTTCTACCCAAACTTCTGTCAATAATTCAGACGTGTAACACAGAAAGCTATTATCTGATCTGAAGAACATACAACCTAAGGAATAATTGTAAGATAGATGAGGAGCTAAGAAAAAAGGAGATGGCGCTGGGGACTGTTGAAAAGGGAAACATCAAGCTGGAGAGTAGATGCTAGCTGAGTTCCCTGAGGATCAGGTTTTGGTTTCATTAATTATTTCACATAGTTATTAAAGTATCCTGAGGAAAGTCAATGGTGTCATAAAGCTGGGAACAGTGTCAGTGTCAGGGAGAACCAAGACTATGTATGCAGAACATGCCAGACAATCCTAAAGACTCAGGCAAAATGCTAGGTCATGCACTTGTCAGGATTTTATGTTACTTCCTATATGCTGAATATAAATAAGACAGGGGAGGATGGGTTAATGGAAAGATGTGCCTATGAAATATGATGTAGTTATGAAAGAAGCAAATGCAGAATTAGCTCTAGGATGACACAAAGAAGATTTTAAGGCATCTTCAGGGTTGAAGAACTGTTCCCATTTATGATTGCAGACAGAAAAATGTTAATGCTAATTTTAATGGATTTTATGAGATGTTACCTGAATTCATTTTCTGTTTTGGTTATGCATACCTAAGAATAAAGAACTCCATTTGTAACATGTACATATGGTCTGCTTGTGCTGTTTGATCAAAGGTGAAAAACATCTACAAGAAAACTAATAAAGCCTGACCTACTTGATTATGTAAAGGAAATAGAAAAGTGTGTTATCTTGGTGTTATTTAAAGACGACATGCAAATAAAGGAAAAATTCTAGTTTCTGGTGCAACAGTAAGTGGAAATAAGTAAGGTTGTATTTTAAGGTAGAAACTAGGAGATCCATATCCACCACAGCTACTGAATAACAGATGTCTTTCAAGCTGCATGCAAGTAACAAGCAGTTCAAATACAACTTTCTGCTGGAGCTATAACACATGGCCTGCAATAAGACAGAGGAGATACAAGGACTCCCTGAACCAATACCTCAGCCTTGGCTATATTGACTACCATCAATGGTCCACTCTGGCCTCCAATGGAGAGGCATGGAGACACACCATCCATAACGCTGCTGATGCCTTTCAGAACGCATGCAGAATCAGTCTGGAGGAGAAAAGACAGCGCAGAAAGAACCGTGCCTCACCAACACCGCCTATGGAGACTTTCTGCTGTGCCTTTTGTAACCGGACTTGCCTATCTCGCATCGGCCTCTTTAGCCATCAGCGCGCTTGCCGCAAGCGTGGGGAGAGCCCTTCCCAAATCTTCGATCACAAAGCCGAGCCATGAGTACTCCAATTCCCTCATTGCCCGTTCCTGTAAGCCAGCAGGAACCGATGGATCCACCACTGCAGTGCTCTCACAGTGTTCCCAGTCAAGCCCCAGCTCTCTAATCAGAGCTGCTTTTCTCTGTGAGCAGGGTTGGAACATCTTATCCCCCAAAGGTTTGTGAGGAATGTGGGGCAGGAGAGCTATGATGAAGTCACACAGTCTTAAAACCAGGAAGTCTTAAGTCCTTTATGATCTCATGTGGTGAGCAGAAACATGTAAATGTTACCGGGTACACAGCTAAGTTTGCTGTCCCTGAGAAATGCTATAACTGACTTCCAGCCTGACTGAAACCAGCTAATTAATGAAAGAAGGGAAAAAATAGATTTGTGCGTTCTAACTTGTTTCATGTGGCAATGATGCACATGCAGGAAAGGCGGCTTCCAATCTCCTATTTGAATTAAGTGGATTAATGCCTAAAACAAACTATAACAATGTGAATAAGAGCTGGACTATTAAACCAGGTTTTATAACGTTAAAACAGTAATAAACCTAGTCACAAAGGATTGATAATAACATCTGAACAGAACTTTGCCTCTTCCTTATTTGAACTACCGAATTACTTGACCCTTCTACGTATTATCTCCTGTCTGTATATTTCTTACCTGTGCTTTGTTGTTTCCTATTCCTTATTCTATTAATAACCAAGCTAAATGACAGCTCTGGTATATACTCAAATCTGTTGTTAAAAATACCTCATTGAAAGCCATTGTTCATGCAAGAGATCTTCTATGGAAGGCTGGACACCTAACTTTTAAATGGCAAAACATGACTTTTACCCCGATTGACTGTCAGGGATGTTTGCATTCTAGAAATAGCAAAGAAAATAATAGAAGGGGAAAGGAGTAGAAGAGAAATACCATTTAAGCCACTGTGCTACCTTTTTAGAATAATGTATATTTTTACGTTTCATTTTTTCCAGTATAGTCTAACTTTTAACTAGACTTTTTATTTTCCATGGATGCAATGGAACTCAGTATTATATTGTTATCCCCTAAGCTTCCAAAGAAGGAAAAGAGCAAAGTAATGAATCACTGCCAACAGTAACACTTACTTTTAATGAGCAACCCCAAACCTATGAAAAAGTAAAAAGCCTTGCAAACCAAACAAATAAACAGACATGAATCCATAATTTTAAAGTATTCTCGTTTGAGCTGTTCTACATCACATTAAAAAGAGTCCTGTACTGCCCTGACCTCACTGCCCCGTAAACCACTGAATGCAGACCATGCTAACTTTTTGTGCTTTGAAGATTGACAATTCCCAGTCCATGGGCTTGAACTCCATCATCCATTATAAGTTTTGTTCACTCTTCAGGTTCATCTTAACAATTGTTTACAGCGATCTGGCCCAATAACCTCACGCATAGCAAACCCTCTCTGCAAAGTTAATCAAACCCCATTATTTATTGCAGGATCCTGCCGCCCACGTGCCATAGTAAGGTGGAGGGGATGGGGAGGACGCCTGAATTAACAACAAAACTAAACCTGGAGTCCCTTCTGTGTTTCAGTGGCTGCACTGGGGGTAGAGGAGGCAACCAAGGGACACACGTTGCTGGCTCTTACGGAAAATTGGTGGAGGCTGGGATACCCTCGTAAGAATGTAGCTCAGTAAAATATTGATTGGCCTGAATACTACTAATTGCTGTGAGGTTTGTTGTCTTGTAATGCAGCATAACACAAAGTCCAATTTCAATGCCTACGAACCAATAATGAAGGGGGGAAAAACTGAGGAGGAAAAATAGTATTCTTACAGTTATAAAAGCTGTTCTTTATATTTTGCAAAGTGTCAAATCTGACAAATTTACCTTAAAGTAAATGTCTTTAATACCTGCACAAACTGCAATAAATAGAAGTGAGATGTCGTTGGAGAAGGAGGAAAAGCACATTTGCCAACTATTTCATTTTCTCCCCATCCACTCCTCATAAGTGAAAAAAGCTAATAATATCTTGAAAGCTTATGAGCTGAATGCCTGTATCCCATCATGAATACGGTTATTGATTCTACTCAGTAGCAAAGTGAGTGAGGCAAAGCGAGTGAAGCAAAGCAAGGATTGGAATATAAAACAGGTGAAATAGCTTTTGACATCTACTTCACAGTTTATTTTACCCTGCTTCAAAAGTAGCTGGCTTTCCAATGCCATTATTGCTGTTTAGATGAATGGGCATTACAACAGCAGATGGAATTCTCTGATGACAAATACAAGGTCATGAACATGGGAAGAAATAATTTGAACTGCTTACACACATTACTAGGTTGTAAATTAACTGTAAGCAATTACTCAGGAAAAAATCAGGGATCATGGTGGAAATTTCTGGCCAATGTACTGCAGGTGATAAGAAAAAAGAAAGTAAAATGTTGATATGTATCAGAAATGAAACTGAAAATAATTCAGCTACTTGCCTATGGGTTCTTATTGTTCATAGTCACCATGGTATTTATGAATCTTCTATGCAATGTCATTAATATTTAGAAATATCTGTGGAATAAAATGAAGTTTCTAGTGTTTTATGCGCCTGGGTTTCCAGTGTTTTTATGTGTTTGCATTAGTGCTTATTCACATGTGCATTATCCTTTCCTCAGAGATATTTTACAATGAAGTAAGGGATAAAACTATCACTCTTCTATCAGTCTTTGGTTAGTGTGTTGAGATGATACCATATAAATTGGGCATATAACTCAGTTGTGTTTGACTGTACATGCCTATAGATGAAAGAATTTTCCTAGGCAGAATACCTTTTGCAAGAGACAACCTGGTTACTTACATTTTGCCTGAAGTAATTAAGTAATAGAATATTGATAGATTTAGGGCACATTCACAATTAAGATAGCTTTGTTCCATTTTTGCATTTTTAAATAATCAGTTCTCTTTTATTTATAATTTACATCACTTTCTTTTTCTTGTTATTTCTCTACATAAAAGAATTACTCATTTTATGCTTTGGGTTTACTTATGTTTCTGAAAGTTTCCTGCCAATTGAATCCTATTAACTTTAACAATATTTCTTTCAATGTATGGCAGTGTAGCTTACATCCACATTTATTCTTTTTAAATTCAACTGACAATATTATTCTGAATTAAAGACAGGGAAACGCCAGTAGTACTATTTTTATAGCACAAATAACCTGAAATAGATGAATATGAGCGTTCTCTGGAATTTCCCTTTTTGAATGATACATATGGATAAATTCTCATAATAATGAGAGGTCTACACTTTCAAAAGATAATGCTAATTTAGTTTTCATTTTTATTCAGGAGAATTCTTTGACTAATTTTTCATAATACTGTACTAGTTTACATTACTTGCAAGTGAAACATAGTTACATCCATAATAAAATAATTAAATATTTTTTGAAATAACTTTTATTTGAAACCAAAGCAAAGCTTCAAGAAAAAATGCTTCTTGGGCAATTCTGTCTTTGGGTTGAGGAAAAAGGGCACTCGGAGCCAGAACAGCATTGAAATCCACTGGGAAATATGACTCTATTCTCTTGCTATTTTTCTTCATAAGTTATATGTACAAAACACTGAAAGATTTAAATTACATGTTAGTTGTGACTTTAAGGAAACCAAATACCTGTAATGTGTCAAGAATGAAATACGAAATAAAACTTAGGAATCCATACTGCAGATATACTATATATTACAGAGTACACTATTTTCACATTGGGAAAATATCCAGTGAAGTATATGTTGCAACTCAAGCTGACAAATGGTATCTGTTTTAAGGAAGACTTGAATTTACCTGAGCTACTTTAAATCAGAAAAATAGTGTAGTAAAATAGTCTCTATGGACGTATTCCTGCAACAGCATCCTCTGCCTTGTCTTTCTGTTTCCCCATACTTTAAATAATGCAATTTGAGTTTCTAAGTGTTTAATAAAAAGGAGAAAGAGAACATTAATTAAATGAAGATAACTCAATTTGGATATAGGAATTGAAGAGACCTTCTGTGTTATCAAGTTCAGTTCCTAGTTACACAGTTATGTTCATGATGGTAAATAAAATATGCCCATAACTGGTCTCTGTTGCTGAGGCCACCTGACAAGGAGTCATTCATGTTTATTTCATGCTTTTTCTTGTGTTCCAAAATAGACTGTGTGCTATAAATGGTCCCCAGTTGATGCAAGCTTGCTGACTGTCCTGGGATTTATTAGGGAGAGTCTTGAAGGTCTGGGCCGAAACTGTGCTAGGGATCAGTTTTATAGTGTAGATGACTGACTTTCAGTGCTCTAGAGGGTTTCTTGGTATGATGTCTATCACTAGTGTAGGTGTAACTAATGCCTTTATAAATTGATTCAATTGTATTAGAACTACTAATTTTTTGCTCTTCCTAGGACTTTTGTGAGGTTGTTTTAGAAGTTTATTTCTTCAGTGACTAAAAATCTTTGTCTAATCTCCATTATAAATTTATTCATATCTGTATTACATACTTTTGCTCTTGATAATAGAGTTAGAAAATTGTAAACTAGACTATACTCTGTTTTATCAAACTCCTGATTTATGTAAAGTAAAAGGAAAATCACCAAGACAACAAATTCAGGATCAAGTTGTTCTGCATCGAATATTTCACTAAGGCTTCTGCCAACCTTTCCTGTAAATCTACTTAGTAATAGTTAACAGGATGTTTTGTATCATAATGATCAAGCAGAGTACATTATTGAACCCTGTGGTTTTTTTCTGGGCTTGTGGACCCAAAAGACATGATGAAGAATGAGGGTTATGTTAACTGTTTAATAAGGAAATCTATTTTGTAAATCTGTTCATGCAATAGTTTCACAATAAATTATCATTCTCTTTTATTTAGAATGGTCTTGGACTCAAAATTATTGATCATGAGTTTAGAGAGGATTTATAAGGATTTCAAAGTCGTAGAACCGAGAGACTGATTCTTAGCCTGAGCGTTCATTGCTCATTTGAATATCCCAATTAACATCAGTGGGAAGTTAATGTGATTAAATAATACTCAGTATGTAAAATCTTGTCCAGTGTAACTTTGCCAGCTATTCATTACAGTCAATTTAAAATAGTATGAAAAATGCATAAACCCTGAACCTGACAATAAACTATTAATATAAACTGGTCATATTTTGGTCAAATAGCTGATATTCCTGGTACATTTTATGCTAATTTGTCTATTAACATTTGCTGAAAATGCACTCTTTTGGTGCGTGCTGTTCCATCCCATGTAACGTGACAAAACCCTGAATACCCTCACGTATTCACGCACATCTGTGGCCTAATATTGGTATCTGGGTTAAGCAGAAAATAATTAGTGTACAAAACTGAAACTTAAGCAGAGGCTATTCTGCTGTGAGTAGGAATTGTGGCTCGAAAGGTGCTACCCCCATAACCACAGCAATCAAATCATCACACCCAAAGGCAATTCCAATTTTCTTTGCATGCATGTAAGTATAGACTTTACACAACAACAGTAATGACTTTTTGATATAAGCCAAAAAAAGAGTATATTTTCAAGCTTGGCTTTCTTGGCCGAAGGAAGATCTTTTAATTTTCCTTCAACATTATGTTTTTACTTCATTATTTAGATGTTAAAAGAGGATAGATAACGAAAGAGAAAATTGTTCAAAGAGCTAGAAATTAAACTTGCTACTGAGATCCTCATCCAACACCACTGAAGTTCCAAAAGTCTCTACCAACTGCAGGAAAAGGCTGACACAGGAAAGCTCTCTGGGTATCTTACAGTGCAATATAAGGTCAAGAGAGTGGATGCTCAGATTCTCATTGTCCTGCATGCCAATGGCCCATGTTCCCTTTCTTCCTATGGCTTCTGGTTATTATTTCTGCTTGCTTTCCCTCTGTAGCTCTCTCCTGCTGGGCTACATTAGAAAACTGAAGTGCGTGCTGAGTTCTCACAAGGCCTTCATCCTCTGGGTTTCAGCTCAAACAACAGGAAAAAAACAGCTACAGCTGGTCTATTTATTTATTTATATTAGGAGCTGCTAAACAATTGTGCATTTTAATCTATGGAAAAGGAGAAAAACATGTTCTTTCCATATTTTAAGGGTTCTGGTGGTTTTTGTTTGGGTTTTTTGTTGTTGTTGTTGTTGGGGGTTTTGTTGTTGTTGTTTGTTTTTTTTAAATAACATCTGAAGAAATTTCAGTTTTATTACAATGTAGCTTTTATGATTTTAAAAGTTATTATTTGATCAAATGCAGTTACAAGTGAAGTTTAGCACAGTTTCTACAACTAATGCATGACATTTCACAGGCAGACAGGTACAAGTTTTCTGAAATTTCCTGGAGATGTTGGAAAAGCTATTGTAGCAATTGAAAGCTGCTGAAATATTACAGTATGAAAATCACCCTTCTAATTTACCATCCTTGAAAATTACAGTCTGAATGTAGTTGTGTCAAATATTTTAAAACACTGGCCTTTTTGACAGTTGTTCTTTCTCAACAGTTTGGAGGGCAGCAGATATTACAAGGAGTTAATTTGGTTTAGTAAGAGATGTAGGACATAGGAACTATTGAGTCACCTTCTAGTGTGCCTATGAAGGAATCTCTCATTCAGGTGGAAACTATCTAAACTGTGCCCATGCTGACCCTGTACCAGCTTTTAGCGCCTTGACACAAAGTGGGATTCATTTAATGAAATTTACTGTCCTGAACTGATCAGCTCATGATCTTTACAGTCTGTGAAGATCTAGTCAATATACTCAGAGCAGTCCTGGGTGCAATTCATCTCCTAAGTAAATATCTGTCTGAAATAACTCAGGTGAATCACATGCCTGAGGCATCTATTTCTCCCCTTTGACTATTAAGAGAGATTTGGGTCACTGGCTGTGATATTAACATCTGCATTTTGGGTGTTAAAAGACAGGTGAGACAAAATCCAGCCAATGTTCTCTGAATAAATTAACTTACCAGTCTCTGTTCCTTTTCCGTGATTAAAAAAATAGTTGAGATAAAGGTTCACACACCTGACAGAGAAGTGTCACGCGTTGACTGCCACAAAACTGCTATTTGTCTGGTTTTCAGAGTATAAAGGCAATTCTTTTTACAGTGGACATCACTCAGACACACTGGGTAGCAATTCATGTTTGACCTTACTTTAGGTCAGTTCTGATTATCGGTGTATTTTATGGGCATGATGAACTGAATGTTCATGATTGTAGATTCGACGAACTCAAGAAATTGAGTGATATGATAAAGCTGATCAAGATTCAAGTCCAGTGAGAAACTTGCTTCTCACATGCACTTGACCTTGATGGGAAAATATATGAAGTACAAGAACCAAAGTTAAAAAAAATCTGAGTGACCAGCGAATAACCTGATTTTCAAGGCTCCTGAGCACAAAATTACTTGATTCTATAAGGGGAATACAGAGAAAACCAAATTAAGATGTTTTTTAAAAGCTATAAAATAGGTTTCCACAGTCACTGAAATGCGATAATCATATAGCTATTGGCTGACATGATTACAAGACACAGTCAAGATTGTTTGCCTAGTTTAATTACATAGTTCCCACATGAGTTCTTTTACATAAAAACTTAATTCTTCACTTCATCTACTCCAATACTCCTCTCTAGATATCTCTTTTGAGGGATCTTTATCTTAATATTTTTCCGAGACAAACTGTTTCAATTTCTATACTGAAGAGGGGTTAATCTCTTTGAAGCACTTCCAATCCTAGGAAATTGGAATGAACAGAGGATAAAGGCTCTCCTGACCAGAGAACCATGGCCTATATGTGGGAGGACCAGAAAAGGAAAAAAAGAAAATCTGGGAAGAAATGGATGAACCAAAGGCTTTCACCAATGTGAAAAATCACTGTATTAAGGATTGTTTTCCATGGTTCTTTGAGTTGATCTTACTGTTAAGATTTCTCTCTCACTGAGCTCTTACTCACTGCATGTCTACTCAGAGTGAATTTTAGAGCATCTTACAAATCCCTCAAGGTTTTTTGTAAGTGTAAATCTGACAGATCATTAATGACAACAACACACAGCAGGCACCATCAGAACTGAGGAAACATTTCAAAAAATAAATTGCAAGTGATGATATTTGACGACTCTAAAGTGAAAATTAATTAGACACATCAGGGAGTGGTGTGTGTGTTGCAAGGACAGGACATTTGTTTCTCTTTAAGTCATTTTGTTTTTACAGAACCAGAAGCTTTTTTTTGGCTCCTACCTCCTTATTTTGTGCAGTGGGGTCGGCAGATGTGTTTTACGATGTGCCCTTACAAGTAGAAAGAGTCATTATGGTAGGGTGGTCTGATCCAAATAATTTGGTTCAGTTTTAACATGCCCAAGTATTATCTTGCTTCAACTGAATTTCCCTCAGATTCCTTTGCAATAACCACTTGACTGTCTTTTGAAATTAAATTAAAGCTCAACTAACTGCTTTATATGAAGAAAAACAGTCATAAAAACACATATTTGCTATAATGTAGGTGCACTACTGCTCTTTGGGATTTACAACAACTTTATCCAATTTGTTTAGGTGTATAGTGCTGAAAGGACATTGTACCCCTCAAGAGAAATAACTTTAGGAAAGAGGATCCTTACATGTAAGTGATTAAAAGAAATAGTGGGTTAGTTAATTATCTATACACACACAGTCTGGGGCTTTGTACCCTTCAAAGGCAGGACTTTCTCTTGGTTTCACCTGACAGCATTATGCCTCTACACTGTATGGCAATTCTTTTATTTCACTATCTTTCACTCAATAACCTAAAAAATCATTGCTAGCTTTAGAAAGTAACCTTAGAGCATCTTCAATATGCAGTTGATATTAGAGAAAACCACTCAGTGTCCAGGTCTTCCTCTGGCCCTCTGTTAGGGTGTCATATTTTCAGTGTGAAGTACAAACCAAACAGGAAGAATTGGTTGGGTTTATCAAAACTCAAAAATGGGTCTTTGAGGCTCTTGCTGTTGCTGATACTTGTGACTGAGTCCCAATTCTGGGAGGAAAAAATAATTTTTGAAATTTTTTTATGTGTCAGGATTTATCTTTGTTCAACTCAAATAGGCCTTTATCTGTCTCTCTTCTCCTTCTTAATTGCCATGGCCAAAAAGCTAGAGGCAGAGGAGAAAAGAGGGAGATGGAAGTGCGAAAATGACGAGAGAATAAAATAAATGCTAACAGATGAGATTAAGAGGGCAGGATGCCCTTTGCTTCCAGGATAATCAGTACCTTGGCTACCCCTAGGACATGTGAATGACCCAGCTACAAAATTTCTGTTGTTTTTGCCATAGCAGCAAAACAAAAAACTGAACAAAACAAAATTTCACAGTTGCTTATCAATTTTGTCTCTTAAAATTCACCTAATTTGTTCATTGAAACTGACTCTTCTAAACACTGCTTTGTTTTGCCAGTTGTTGCTGTAGCTGGTCATTCCTTTTCTTCAAGCAAACACCCATGAACTAAGTTGTCTTGCATCTGCTGGATTACTTGTTCACTGCATTGAAGAAGGAATAATTGGACTGTTACTGGGGAGAGTAAAATAAAGGTACTTAATGAGACTTTGTAAAAATAGGTATGTTGCAGCTTGGCAGGTACTCTTGGTTGATCTTTGAGCCTACAAGAGACAGTTGTTCAAATCAGCTCTCCAGGAAGTTTGGATGTCACCCTCTGATACAAAGCCCTGATAAAAATAGGAGAGGTAGTCAAGAAGTGGAAAGTCACACAGAGATGCAGCTCAGTCTCCATCCTGCAGTGTTTTCAAGGTCCTGAATAATCTGGCCTGATCTTGTGGCAGCCCCTGCCTTGAGCAGTGGATTCCAGCTGAGGTCCCTCCACACCTGGGTTATCCGCTCATCCTAGGAGCATTCCCAGAAGCTGATGTTTTGAGAGCTGCTCTAATCTCATTTAGCAGATTCTGGTGCACCATGTGGCATAGCAGAGGGATGAGGGACGCAGTCTGGGAGAGTGCCAAAGCAAAATAACCCTACATATTCCTCAAAACTGAATACAGAAAATAAAAGAGAGGAGCTAATGGACTGGAGAAGCACATTACTAAACCACTTGCCAGCGCAGCCCCCCAACATTTCCTCTGGAGGAGCCAGGAGACAACACTGCATTTTGACAAAATCTGAAAGTGTTAAAATTGGAGCCTTTTCAGACTCGAGGGAAAAAGTGAATCCTTCCTCTTCTTCCCAGAACATCTCAGAGAGATCCAGCTTCCAGAAACACCCAGTCATGCAGGAAGAAGCTGAGAGTAAATGACAACAGAATTTTGATTCATTCTGTGAGTGAAAAAATTTTGCACACAATGGTGCTGCAGCAAGGATACTACCATTGCCTCTCAAACCCAGCTTCCTCATGCATTTTCCACATTCTATTTATACTTGCATGCATGAAAATAAATTGTTTTCCGCTTCATAGAATGTCTCCCTTTTGACCCTTGATTGGAGCTGTGGGCTGTGCTGGTGAAATCCCAGCCAGCAGGAATCCCCAGGTCTGGGTGGTTGGTAGGCAGTGTCATTACCAGGTAAACCACCGAGACCCCTCCTGCTTGCAGCTGTCCAGGTGTGCCCCTGCCATGCTTTAGATCTCCAGCAGTCATCTACAAGCAGCACAGAGTGGGCTGGAGCCCACTTTTGTATCACCAGAGAAAATCCAGCATAGCTGCTCAAAAGCAACACCGCAAACAAACACGAGCCTTAAAAACAGTAAAATTTCCTTTCCTAATATTGAAAGTCTTCATGCAGCTCATTTTATGTGTACACCTCTGAAGGGTTTAAGTGGGATGAAAGCAGTGCTGTGCAGAGCTATGTCTTTTGGCTTTATCAAATGAGTCATTAAGTCATTTTTATGAGAATTGGGAAAACTGAGGTAGATATCAGTAAACAGCGTGTTAATGGCTCAGCTGGATGACTACAAACAAGTAGAAAAGTGTTTTTTAACTGCATATAGGCTGTCTGCAATCACTTGATCCATTTATTTATGTGGTATGCCTTTATCTAATTTTTTGGGGGGGAGTTTCGTTATAAACAAAAAAGAAACTCTTTAGGCAGGTACTGGAGTTTTATTTGTAGTGAACACTATAAAAAACTCCTCTTGCCAACAGTGACTATATCCTTGGATTTAATTTTCCTGTATGGAGTTGTGATAAATAACCCCTTTTCCTGCCTGAATAGTTATTATATCTAATGGTTACACTGTTTAACTGTAATAACCAATACTGAGAAAATAAGTCACAAATAGCCAGTTGTTTACTCAATGCATTTTTCTTATTGTAATATTTGTGAATTATTGATGACATTTTCATGGATGTATTGGAAATTAGTCATGGAAGAAGTTCTGCAATTATTTCATGGCCTATAATTTGAGGAGTAAGGTTGACGTATCTTTTGCAACCATCAGTGGATTTTTTTTCGCATATTTTTTTCTGCTAAACAATGTTTAGATTTTTTTTAAGCAGGAAACATCTCCTGTAATAAGAAAACTGTTCTGCATCAAAATGCAAACTCTAAATACTTCATGTAAAAATCAGTTCTTTGTCTTAAAATTAAAATATTTATTTTTCAATTTTCAATAAAATTTTTTACTTTTGTGTATATTTTCTGCTGAATTTTTTTTTTTTTTAATCCGGTTATGATCACTGTTGTAAACACACAGGTTTTGCTTAGGTGCATTTCATTGGCCACATGAAAACACTCTCTGCACTCTCAAGGGAAAGCTTTACTTTTATTCCTTTCACATTGTCCTCTTTGGTAGAATTTTTATATTATTAATCATGCTATTGTTACATGATGCTCTGGTCAAAAAACGAGTTTTTAAAGCAGGCACAAAGCTACTACAATTAATTAACACACTGGGACAAGAAAAACAGTACTGTCCAGAAATGCTTGTCTAGCATTGGAAGGGAAACTCCAGCAAGGTGGAGAGAAAGCCACTTTCTTTTATGAAGTCCATGTAACCAGAAGCATCATAATGGATCTCCTGTCTTAGCTGGGACTTCTGAGTAAAACCACATTTGAGGTAAATGCTAAAAATAACACAAAGAAGAGAGAAATATTGTTAATGGAAACATCCCTTTTCTTTCTGTCACTTCCCTGTGTTGGTAAATATGTGAATTATCTTGTAGGACTAATAATTGTAACTGAGTAAAAAAGGAAGGAAAATGCTCTATTTGTATGAGGAAGGATACTCTGTTTACAGCACAGTTGAATAATTGTGGTTGCTGTGCTACAACAGTTCGTTGACTAAAATAAGCGTATAAAAGAGTGACTCTGTTATCAATGATCATTGATCCATTCTACAAGCAAAAATCAGCTGCTAAGCCTAATAATCTCCTATGGCATTGCGAAGTGAAAAAACGAAAGCAGCAGCCACTGCTGAGTCAATATTTACGACTCAGTGGGATTTAGTTCCACCAGGAGCAGAAATGTGTGGTGTGCCAATGGTTTGGAGCCTCTGCTGGGGTGTCCCAGCCACGCCTGGGCTGTGGACAAGCAGCCACCCGGCCCTGCAGGTTCCCCATGCCCTGTAGGGAATGACAAGGTGCCCCGTGTCTGGCCGAGCCGTGTGTCTCACAGATGTTTCTGAATGGTGTTAATGGGAAATACCTTTGTTCTAGGACAGAATAGCTCATTTTTCTACTGCCCTGTTTGCAGAGCAGAAATATCTTCCAGCTGATGTACTGAGGTGCATTTGAATGAGCAGCCCTGGCAAAGTTCTTAGCTCTTTCCAAAGCTGTTATTAATTTGATACACTGTGGTGCTAAATCACCTTCAAAGTTCCATAATAGACTTCTACCTTTTATTTGAAACAGCATCTACTTATATGTTACATGAATTTATTGAATAGTCTAAGTGCAGTCACCAGAACTAGCATGTGAAATGTTGTCACTTTCTGCATGAGCAACACAGCTTGTACAAGCAACTCAGAATTCCACTGATTTGCTTGTGCATGAAGATTGGCAGGACCTAGTAGAGCAAATGTATTTCTGCTAGCAGGACTGAAGGAAAAGCAAGGATTTGGGGTCATTTGGTGGTAGAAAAAAGCCCAGATTTTGCCAGAAATATGTCTATAAGCAATGCTCAAAACCACACTGAATCTGCAACTTAGAAGTAAAGACAACTGGTTTTTTAAGACCTCAAAAAACAAAGGACTGGTCTTTTCTAATATGAACAGCAGTTCTTGAGAAAGGAAGGGCAAGATGTATGCAATGACAGTGCTGAAGGAAACTTGGGGGTAGTACCAGAAATGAATCCACGGTCCCCAATGTTTGTAAAACTGTACCTGTTCATGCAAAACTGAATTTTACCACCTCATGGATAAAGAACTGGGACCCAATTAAGGTTGGGGTTTTTCCACTGACATAAAGAATGAAAGGGCAGGGCATGACCCAAAGAGCAGGCGGGGGGTTGCAGACAGCTGTGTGTGTTGGTTGCAACTGACTCCAGACTTGGGGGTGACAGGAATGGTGGATTTGAGAATTAGCCAACTCTTTCAAGCATATATTTTAAGCAGAGGAGCATAAACACTGATGTATGTTTACTGCTACAGTGGCATGTCCAAACCTTGCTTGCATCTAATCTGTCTAGGTGGCAGGTTAAAGCCTAAGTTCTAAAAAGTCACTTCCCCCATCTCCATTTTCTCCATTGAAAATTTCCATTGAAATTCCGAGGTGTCTCCTTGATTCACTTTGAAGGTAGAAATATCAAATGCATGCAGATACTTTAAGCTCTTTGACACGCTGCCTGTGTTGCTCTCCCCTGCGGAGGGGGCGAAGGAGGTGCACGGTGCTGTTTGCAAACACTCATGCCCTGCCTCTGAGAGATGGAGTAGCAATGGCTTTTACTTGCCTGTCTTTTGCACTAATTCAGCATGACCAAGACACAGAGGTAACATCAGGCCCACTGTGGCAGCCACAGTGTTTCATGACTCTGTCCTGACTGTTGGCTCAGCAGGCCCCGAAGATCCAGGTTAGAATCAAGAGCTACAGATTTTTTTTTGTTCATTATTATTTTTGTCTTCTGCAGAGTTTGAACAGTTTTGATATTGCCTAAGGTGTGTTGTCCCATTAAACACAGTCTGAGGCACTAATTTTCTGGAGTTAGTAAAGCTGCCAACCTCAGACATGAACAAATAGCAAAACACCAAGGTTTAAGAAAGCAACACCATCACAGAACACTTGTGGGGTTTGTGTTTAGGACTTTTGCATATTGACAGTGAAACTAATCCCATTTTATCTGAGTCCATCCTCCTTTCTTTTTTTCACTGAGCTATGAGTATCCGCTGGTACCTTAGAAAACAGTAGTTTTTGGCTGATTTGGGAAATTGTCAACAAATTGTGAAATTTAAAAATATCTGTGTCTTGGCCAAAGGCATAACTTCTGGGAAGAAGGAATCTCACAATTTTAGTACATTTTAATAAAACATTGTTGCATGGAGATCATGACTCCATTTGCAAGCAGTCATGCTCTTTGCCTGACAAATAAGACACGTGCTTTTAAGAGAGGAAAAAAATATAAGGAAAATTTTAAAACTGTGATTAAATAAATGCTTTTCAGGAAATTCGTACTGGAATTCCTTTGGGAAAAGCTAATGGGGGAAAAAAAAAAGAAAAAAGGATTAATTGGTCTAACTTTTTGTTTTTTTAATTTTATTTTTAATACCAGATCATACCTATTCAGTCTGTGGACCAGAGAAAGTGCGCATAAAACTCATGACATGCACAGAGACTGACCATCAGCACCAATTGGTTTGCCCTGGGGATCCCTTCCTGTTTGACTGTACCACTTGCTAATTGTAACAGGTTTTTGTTCCATTGGAACAGCCAGTTTGTGATCTTTGATAGCTCAGCAGTGTGAACCAAAGCATCCTAACTGGGAATAACAGGAAGGTTTACTTCAAAAACTCACTTCTGATCCAAACACAAACACTAACAGGCACACACCCAATGAGGAGATATTTGTGTGTGCACTGCCTTTAAAGCTTCATACAGGCTATTCATGTTCACCTAATAGCCTTTAAGGCCAAGTAGCTCTTATTTCTAGTAATTATGGTGAGGCTATTCAAATGCAATTTTAGTATTCCTGGCTGGAGAGTTTCTCTGAACCGCGTCTTATTGGTTTGTATATAATAACAGGTTAAAATATAAGTTAAACTCCAATTTGGAAGGTTAATATGTAAGCAAAGAAGATACATGTCTCTCCCCTGCTCAAGTTTCTGCCTTGTTTGTGTGCAAAAATCTCTGCCTATTGATCAATATAATGCAAAAGCAGCTCTCCACCAGGCCATTCCGGGGTGCTACAGCTAGCTGTAAAATTTTTAAGACTACTGACATTTACAATTCTATGGAAAATAATATCAGGCTGTTCTTTGAGCTGCTTGTCACATTGACCTGCATCAGGAGAGGCTTTTTAGTGATCCTAGGATCTTGCCTGGTGACACTGAACCTTTGTTCTCTTCTCAAATACCTGAAATTTGGAGCATCTTGTCTGATACTGAAACAAAACCTTCTCTGCAAGTAGCACCACACCAGCACAGGAAAAAAAACCAAACAAAACACTTTTGATTTCAGAGATGATAGCCAGATGTATACACACACTGAATGAATAAGAGCCATGCCTATTCTGGTTTCTATTATAAGTGCAGCAGGCTGTGGTCTGGAAGTGAAGATAAAAAGCTTGGAGCGTTCCTGAGTTGGAATGAGCCCAGTTACACAGGAGACAACTTGGTGTTCAGCCTGAGTGAGAAACAGTATCGTGGGTTCCTAGGGGTTTTTCTCATACACGTCTATAAACACATATGTGCATGTGTGCATTTTAATTTAACCATCGAGCTGAAGAGAGGACACAATAGCACGTGGTTAATGTCCCTTGGCCAGGATGATAAATACTGTAAGTTAAACAACTGTGCTCATACCGCCAGGGACAAAAGAGTCACCGCGCGGTGGAAGGAAGAGATGAGCGCTGACTGCCAGTGGGAGCCCTGAAGTGTTGACTGAAGCATGGTTGGCCAGAGACTTTCCCCTTGCTCTCCATCAAGCCCAGGCGGTGGATCACCTCAAGAGCATACAAAGACATGCCAAGGGCACAGCAGCACGAGGGAGGGTCTCACACACTTTCTAGGAAAGCTGCATACCCTGGTTGCTCTCTGGAGTGCCCGTACCTTCCTCCATACAGTTTGGGATGGCTTTCTTTTTTAATACAACCTTTTCAGACCAGAGGGAGAGGAGATAGAGAGTGGGGAGGAGGAGTGGGGAGGAGATAGAGAGATAGAGACAGTGCCTTCTAATCTTTTTCTCTCTTGCTCAAAGGGGAAAGAGGACACACTGAAAACTAAAAAAGTGTGGCTTTTTTTTCACCTTTTAGATTCTAATAGACCTTTCCTTTATGCGAGGAGGTAAAATGTGAGAGGCAGAATTAATTTTTAATAACAATGTGGAATACAAAGCCTTGAAATTTTTAACATAGGAATTTTATTTAAAAGTTACGTGTTTTTATGAAGAGAGAATTTTTTCACTATAGTAAAGACTATTTCAAAATAAACTCCTTTTAAATAAAGACATTTCAGCAGTCTGTAAGATACACAAAACTTTATCCTTCTGAAATGATGCATACAACAAATGAGTCATTGAATGACCTTAAAAAGAATCTTGAATTATATTCCAAGTCAGATTTTGAAGACTTTGAGCATTATCTTGTTTATATAAAGCTAAAGAAGGTCCTTGAGGATTAGTCAAAATGTTTTGATGATTATTTTGTGAAAAACAGACATTTTATTTCACCTAAAACCTCTAAGCAAGATTTAGAAATTGTTTGGACTTAAAAAGATATTCTCAATAATTAGTTTCTTGATTCTAAAGAAAAATCTTAAAGACAGGCACACAGGAGACTGAAGAAAAACCTGTGTGAAGGAACTTAAAAGAAGCAGTAAATTCAGAGCAAAGCAGGAGCTAGGAAGGAAAGGTCCATAACTTTGCAGAGCACAGCCCATGAGCCCTCAGGGAAGGAACTGGACACTTACCAAAGAGCAAGAAAACAGCAAATCACTCACAAGCAAGTAAGACTTCAAACATCTTAAAATATTTTCCCTAGTTATTGTTTGTGACCATTTTTAGACTACTGTAATTCTTCAGGACATACAAGAAAAGAAAAATAGCTGAAGGAGTGAGTTTCTGACACGTGTTGCAATTTTTTTTACATTATATTGTGGTGGTATGATCCCCTAATTTATATGAATCAGGGACAGAAGAAACTTGGTTGTAGAGGAAAAGGGCAGGAGAGAAACTTTTGGGACTCTGAGTATCCTCTGAATACATCCTCCTGCTCTGTTTGCCTCTTTAAAACATCTCTCTGCAAACACCTGCAATGTTTTTATGCCTGTGGTTTGGGCACAGTTTTAATCTCAGGCTTATTTTTCTCACAGAAGAATCTTCTGTCTGTCCCAGATCACAGAGAGGGAAAAAACATACACACATTTTTAGTTATTTGATTGACTAGTACACATCTTTCTGGCAGAGCTTTATTTTTACCTGTTAATATGTAAATTGAACACATTCTGCAAGTCTAAAGGAAAGAATTTTATCACCAAAATTGCCAGGTATATACCATATCCTTTTCTGGGGGACCCCTGGAACCACTTATCACAGAGGTCAGTGTGACCTTCCTGTTACCAAGCTCAGCTGTATCTATTTTAAAAGTACAAAAATATACACGCACAATGTTTACTATTAAAAACATGCCTGTCCATGTTTTGGGGGGGCTACAATTTTCTGTTATTCTGAAATTTCTTAATATCATAATAATGCTTCCTAATTAAGGAGGAAAATTCTGAAATCAGGAATTATTTTTTTCTGATGATTTGTAAATATAGATATTTGAGTTCAATGACTGTCTGGGCACACCAATCTTGGTGAGACCATTCTTGTTTTCCTAATTTAACATGACTGATTAGTCACCATTAATTGTTCTCTGTTAGTAATTTTTGTTTCATTGATTAGATGACTCAGTGGTATCCAATCATATAATGACATCTTTAGATATAGGCTAAAAGGCTGCAATACTAATTAATATGAAATATTATCCAGTGTTTAGTGGTACAAGGTAGTACTTTGTTGAAATACAATTGCATGTCCACTGTCATTGGATGGGGTATAAATGATGACTATTTTTACTTTTAATGTACAGAGTGGCTCATTCATTTCTGTAGAAACTGTACTCTTTTTTTTTCCCCCTGGCATAGTGGCTTCCTCTGTATATGAAAAAAAGCTTAAGTTTCAGCATTAGAGAACATTGTTGTAGAACTGTGGGATCTTAAACTCAAAACTACACGTTGGTGTTAATGCAGAGCATTGTGAAGCAGCAGCTATGCCACTAATTAAAGGCATATTGATTTGTTAGGCCTAATCTAATCATAGTCTTTATAATAAATCAGAACGTGTTTTGCAATTAGAAAATCCATACCAAATAACAAAAGCACCGTTATCTTTGTAAGCTTGCTAACTGTTTTAATATGGAGTTGTTGTTCACAGAGATGCATTTTATAACACTTCATTTGGGCCTCATTCAGTACTTCAGTGGGTTATATTACTCTGCCAAAAGTCACTTAGAAAGTGTACACCAAATATCCCATCAACATGTTTGTTCCCTCAGGATTTTTCAAAATCCTACTTTTATTTACATGTTTTGCTTCAATTTTCCGGTGCTGACAGCATTGTTTAAAAAAGTAGCTACTAGAACAAGTATCTAACTAGACACCTATCTTAAATTTGTAGATCACACAAAAAGATATGGAATCTTATTGGCATGGGATAGGCAGTTAAATAAAGACCTGTCTCATACAGGTATGTACCTCTGTGTGCCCGCCCCCTTCTAAACCTCACAAAGTAAAACCAGTATCATTGCTGGGCTTGAACATGGAGCTACATCTTTGCTATTGATGCCTGATGAGTAAAACTGAAGGCATTGAACCAGAACTCCCTACCAGTTATACCTTTCCCTTCCCTAAAAGTCTGTTTACATGGGATAATTGTATACTTAGAATCATGATCCATGCATGTTTTTCATGCAAAATATCTGTATTCACTAAACTGTTCATAACTCAGAGGCAAGAAGGTAATGACTTAATGAGAGCTGTTAACACAAATAAGGGGATTAAAAGTCAATTTCAGAGCAATTAATTAAATTGGGATTTCTGTTATAGAGAAAAAATTAATTGTGACATTGTAAAAAGAATACCTGAAATTCATCTCAGGAAAGAGACCATAATCTAATTTGAATTTGTAATTCTACTTAAAAAAAAATATAGACAAAAGACCACATTGTTCCACTTAAGCTTTCAGCTACACAGGTTCAATATATCTGAAGGCAGAACTTGCCGTTAAGGGAGGGTAATTCTCATTTTCACTTTGTTACTCCAGCACTGTAAAAATGGCCTGATCACTGGCGTAAAACCAATTTGCCAGAGAAAAGTGTAAATTAGAAACAGGATGAAAGTTTCAGTAATGTTACTGTGTTGAGATGCTCTACATCAGCAAGTAAAGAGAAAGGTAAAACCGAAGCAGCCTTAATACATTCAGTAACACCATCATTTCATTCCGTTATGGTTTAGTTCTATAACTTAGATTTATCAAGAGTAGTCAGAGTCCCTTGACAGAAGATAATATCACCATTAATACATATGGTAAGGCTGAAATTGTGCTCGCTCTTTACCTCTAAATATTTCGCTGTGGTAGATTAAGTCCTGTCTCTAGCATTATTGTAATACTGGGGGTTTGTTGATTTAGTTACATACTCAGGAGTGTACTCTCCCTCTGAATGGTGCACATAACTTCCATTAATGGTACTGGCAGTTGTGTGTGCACGTCAAGATGGGAATGCTCCCCTCTAGAAATTATATATGAAAATCCCTAAGGGAATAATATTTTCCACAACTACACTATTACCCTATCAGAAACTAAATAGTTAGTGTGCGCAGTAATTAAGCAAGCACAACAGGCAAATTCAAATTTCTGGAGTCTGCATTTTATTGTTACAGATGTTCTTCAGAGCAAAGTCTGCTCAGCAGTTCCTTGGGTCATAAATGTTTAATCTGTAATCTATTTTTTACCAGTTTTGTGTAATGCAAGCTCCTTGTAAACCAAAAGAATTTTTACAAGTGGTTTTTTTTAATGTCTTGGAAATTTAAAGTAATAGTGGTGGCTTAACATTTTTCTTCTAAAAACACCCTACCCAATAGAAGGGTAATGTTATTTGTAACTCTAAAAGTGTATTCATTCTCTTTTGACTAGTGCTCTGAATTTGACAGTGAACAATAAATAGATGGGTTTTTTAAAAGACTCTAAGGGCTTGATTTGATTAAAACAAGTATGTGACCTTAAAAACCTGTCCCATTTGGAAATGATCCTAGGCTCCTGAGTATCACTGTGAAAGCAGATGCTTGAAAATGTCCTTCTATAGGGCTTTGGAAAGAGATGAGGGTACACAGCATCCTGAGGGTTCAGAACTGGTGAGCAGGCACATCAGATGTACAGTTCCTATTTATGTTGCTGTTTACAGATGGTAGTCTGTTTGCACAGATTGAATATTCTCCTGTGAAAACCATACAAGATACTTTTCCAGTGTATTGTTGGATTCACTTTGGGTTACATCATTTATTTGCATTGAAAATATCTATTTAGAAGACTCAGGAACACAGAACAATAGCTGTTTCAGGTGATATTTATCTTTTGTGACTCAAACAGCTGTCTTCTCTATTTGCATGATGATGTGATGTAGGTTGCTAGTTAACAGGAGCTGATAAAAGGTAAACTGTTTTTTGAAAGACTGAAATATAATTATGGTGAGGGGGAAACTCCCGGTGATTTAAACATATTTACATTTTATCTTCCACCATCTGCTCCAAACCAGAAACATAATCATCCACACTGAGACGTGTGCCTGGGCTACTCAACCCACCAGACAGGAAATTAATGTCTTCAACTTCACAGAGTTAAATATTCTTTTGGCCACTGCCTGACCCAGTACAGTTCTCTTTATGCTCCATTTAGTAAATAAACAAATACATACATAAATTGAAAAAATTCTTCATTTTTAACCTAGGGACAGAGGTAATTATTATATTTTGTATAAGGCAATTGGTGTCTAGTCAACAGTGCAACAGAAATAATAACCTACAAGTAAGCAATTATTCTTTGATGATTTAGATGAAATTCTAGGGTGGAAGGGCACAAGTATTTACTTATTTCTCAAAGGTGCTATAGAAAAGAAATCACGATGACAGAGTCCTGAGGAAGCAGTTGAATATTTCAGAAATGCCTGACTACCTACCTATGTCACTTTGCTTTCCACAGGATTTAGATACATGACTAATTCTGGATCTGAAATAGATGTTTTCCTGGGCCTTTATGTACCCAAGTATGTGTACATGTCAGTCTCTATATCCCAGTAGCTTTCAAAGTGAACTCAACAGTTTTGAAATTCATGTCCTCTAAAGCTGCAGCTCTACATCCAGAAATACTCCCTAGGAACTGATAGTGAAACTTGCTCTTTAGGTTCATCCTTTTGTAATAAAGCTTGAAGACAACTGGGCTGGGTCAGAGCACACACGAGATGGGATGAGGGCATCTGGAAGTTGGGGGTTGCGCTCAGACACTGGGGCTGCCCAGGTCTGGACATGGGAGAGAATTAAGGGCATGTTTAATGTCTGGTACAACAGGTCCTTGGGTTTAACTCAAACTGAGCATAATTGCTCCGGACTTGTTTGCAGGCAGGGAGGTGAGGCCTCCTGAAACGAGCACGTGTGTGCAGGCAGTTCCCATGGGAAGGAGAGGGAAGGAGGACCAGGGAGCTTTGCCTGGTGGCTTTGAATCTTGTGGCTCCGAGTTGAGGTGCTGGAGGGCTTGGCTGTTCCCACCAGTCCATGCTATGCCTTCCACGTTAGGCAAAGGACAGCACAGTCAAGCAGAGTGAATTGCTCCTGTGTGTAATGGATTCCAGCTTCAGTGCCCCACCTATTGCTTTCAATCAAAGGTATTGTTGGAAACTGAGCTATAATAACATTTTAATATTCTCTAGTTATTAAAGTTAAACAGAGAGGAATAATCCTCCTTGGCATTAAAAAAATGAGAACCACAGTATCAGAAGACTGAGAGAAAATTTAAAATATTTACAGAGTTCTTTGTATCCTGATTTTTCCCTGTCTTCTAATTTTTTCAAATNGGGGGAGGAAGAAGAAAAGTTGCTAGGTCAATAAGCTATCAGTCTGCCCATAGTTTAATTCCTGCCTATCCCTTAACTCTGGTCCAGCAGCCAAACAAACCTTCATCCAGCTGTGCTTACAGTTACAACATGGGCAGTTTTGTGCTTTCAGCCCAATTTTGCAGCTTCTTGGCTGATGGCAGAATCTCTTCAAAAATATATTAGACACATATTTAAATCACTAGACCCTCTAGTATCAAATCTCTTAATTTGCTGAAAAGGTTTTTACCCCCTATTTTTTTCTTAGACAAAGACTCAAAGACAGATAATAGATCTCCCAGTAACACCTGAATATCTTTTGTGCAATTGAATGTACACAGCTGGACTCAGTGCAATTCTTTGACTGATGGTAGTGGAAATATTGACTCTGGTAGTGAAAGATGAAAATACAATATACAATAACACAATACATCCTCTGCTTTTAGAAGTGATTTTCAAGGCTAGATATTTAGTAACTGCTCTAAGAGATGTTTGTAGATCAATTTTTTTTGTTCTGTGTCCTTTGGGAAATGACCTTGCTGTGAAGAATGAGAAAGGCAGCATATGTGTTCCTTTAAACATGCTGAAATAAAAGGAATATCCTCACACATAATGGCTTTTCTTCATGGATATTTCTATAGAGCGCTACAACTCATGTTTGTAAATCACACATTTATTACCCGCGTGGATCACATCCTGCACCCACTGAAAATAAGCACAAGTTTTCACTTCGTCAAAAGTTTCATCTGTTGAGATTGTGAATGGGAACCGAGTGCTTGAAAATGAATGTTGTGTGAGTTAGACACCGTGATGCTGCAAATGCCCCTTGCCTGGAAAATTCCTCAGTGACTTCTGTAGGCATTGGTACTGGCTCAATCCCACACCTGCAAAAATGCCAGAAGAAAAAATTACTCTTGTGTGAATAGAACTTGTTTTTCTTCTAAGTAAATGTTGATTTATTATGACGGTTCTCACAACTGAACAGTACTTGCTATGTAATTAAGAAATTCTTATTTTGGAGAATCTTCACTAAATATCATCTTGTTGTTTTGTAACAGGCTCTGATGTTGCACTATATTACAAATTATATTATATATTTCTTTTAAGCTTGGGTTTTTATAACTTTTCAAGTGTAGTTTTCTCACCAACGTTGTGTATTTCTTCCTTCAAAATATTTTTAAACTTTTTTTGTACATGTCTTTGCCATCACCATAATATTTGAAGAACATATCTAAAAAACACTGAGAAGTAGGCAATAAATTGAAGAACATCTTGCTAACCCTAGACTGGTAAAAAAGACCAAGGGCTGAATCATCTATGATTTACAGCTAAGTATTTTGAAGGTCTAAAATGGATTTTGAAGCTCTTGGATCTAATTTCTACAACAGAGAGCTACAAGAACCAGTTCTTCTACCTTATAGAATAATAATGAATTATTCAAGCATTAGTAGTTCAAGATGTTGGCAAAATTAGGGGAAAACAACCATACATATTCTTTCTTATAGAAACTACTTTTTATCATTTTCTATAAAGAAAGCAGAGAGAAGTAGGTGGTGTGTCAGTTAAGGGACAAGGAATTCAACCAAGGCCCTTCATACTTTGAAGCAAGGAGAACAGTCTGCACACCAGCCTGCTTGTCCCGTGTGTCTCCTGCCTCTGAGGAGAGGCAAAGCCCTCTTTGCTCATTCACTGGCTTTGTTTGGGTCCTGGTTCTGTGTAGAGATGGTATCTTCATCTCTGCTGGCTGAACGGCTCACCTCACCCCACTAGTCATCAGTTGGTGCCATTCAAAGGCTTGGCTCAAACCACACTCTTTGGAAAGAGACACAGACAGCTCCGCAAGGCAACTCCTCCCTCAAGGTGGGATGAATTGCTGAACTGCAATGAAATACCTGAAATTCTGACAGGCTGCATTCAGACCCAGCTTAATATTCAGTGCGTTAAGATGCGTTCATTGGGAGATTGTTGCAGCTGTCGAAAATGAGTAGCTAATTACTTCAGTCACCTCTCTTATTGTATTAGTGTTTCCTGGTGGAGTACTGTTTAGAAACAGGATGACTGTGGATGAAATCACTGCATTTTCTGTCCTCTTCAGAATTTGTTCAAAAGAGAAGCAAGTAGTTTAGGGAAAGTACAAGATTAGGAAATAGAGCACGAATGAACAAGGTGGTTGACACCGTAAAATCAAGACTACACTCAGGTTGTGACTCACCGGAGGCAACCTTAGGCATCAATATTTCACCTCTCTTTTTGGGATCTCTCTTACCATTGTTGGTGAGTGAAAACCCTTTTAAGGCATGAGTCATCTGTCAATACAGACATCTCTCTACAACTCGCTCTCTACAACTACCTGACAGGGGGTTGTGCAAGGTTGGGGTCAGCCTCTTCTCCTGGGTAACTAGGGATAGGATGAGGGCAAATGTCCTCAAGTTGTGCCAGTGGATATTCACGTGGGATGGTAGGAAAAATTTCTTCACAGAGGGAGGGGTTAAGCATTGGAACAGTCTCCCCAGGACAGTAGTTGGAGTCACCAGCTCTGGTAGTGTTTAAAAACTGAGTAGACCAAGTACTTTGCTATATGACAAACTTTACTGGGTGTGATGGTATTCTGTCGAATGTTGGACTTCATGATCTTTGAAATATTTTTCAACTGTAATGATTGTATGACATGACTGATGTAAATATACCTGTTTTCTTCTCAGTCTCAAAGAAGGAACTTAATGTGACTAGCTCGGCCATGAATATTGCCAGTGTGGAAGACTAGGTCTGGTCAAATGAATCCCCTCCACAATCTAAGAAACATCTGTGCCTCATAGAACCAGGATCTGAAACTTTTCTAGTGCGAAAAGGATATTTTCATTTGTCAAACAGACTTGAATGTGTGTGCAACAGTTTTATTTTATAAAAAAAATTAAATAAATACATCATTTAATAAAATAACATTTATTTGGCAAAAGCAAGAAAACAATTTCTTTTTTCATATAAAATTTTTATTCTCTAGTCTGAGGTTAGTCTATTAAAAAAATCAAAAGACATTCATTCTTTTCACTGTGCTTGATCAATTTTTTTTTCAGGGGCATATTTTGACAATTTTCAGATGTCAGTGGGGGGTTCAGGTACCTTCAGAATTTAGTACCAAATCTCTCACACTAATCAAGGTCTGTGCCTTTACTCCTTCAGCTGATTTTAGAAGGTTTGCTGTTAGACTTCCAAAGGACAGCACGTCAGAGGTGTTGAGCACTGCAGTGATCGAAAAAAGAGCAGTTCTCAGGGCATTAAATGATACAGCCAGAACATTATATGCCTAATAACAATATACTAAAGCTACTTTCAAAAAATTGATATCTTCACATCTCTTCATTTTCTCTTCACTTTTGCTTCCTTAAATATATTAAATACTAGGTCTTTCTGACTACTGAGTCTGTGCCTTCTGCTCACTGCACAGAACTACCTACCAATGTAGATTTACACTTCAAGTATATTTTTATCTTCACCTCATCCTTTTACACAATATTTTTATGAAAAAAGTGCTTACATTTAAATCATGACAATAATAAGTGCAAGTAGAAAAAAATGTGCCCTCAAAATACAGTTTTATTATCACAAAAATGTTTCTTTAACATAGGCACATATTCTGTTTGGTTTGATTTTTTATTTATTACATTGGACTATGTTTAAATATTATGTACTAATAAGCAGAGAGGCAATCATGCTTTTACTTCATGTTTCCCTGTAGTCATAACTAATTTTATTGAAATTCAGCAAGACGGATTTGTCATAGAAGTAAAATAAGAGCAGAAAAATGCGAGAGAGGAGGAGAAAATCCAGCAATTCCAATTACTTCTTGGAAGCGATTTTGCAGTGATAATATGTAATGGGTAGTAAACTATAACTACTGCACACACATGGTCATAAACTGACATTATGCAATCTATTTCTTCAGAAAAAGACTATGTGTGTGAATATACAGTTACTATATAATTTTATATAAGCTGTAACAGTCTCATCATATTTACAGCAATTTTTATAATCTATGGTTGTTAACTCCAGCAGGCCTCTTGGTAAAAAAAAATAGCTGTAAGCCTACAGCAAATGTTGACCTATGTTCAATTCATTTTACCCATTTCAGTTAGCTAAATAGGTTATATGAGTTCACAGTACAGTTAGTGGAGAGAGGCAGAGGGAGAGGTGTTTCAAGAAAATGATTCATATCACCGAAAGAAACAGGAAAAGTAGATGGGATGAGCAGCTTTCATCTGTGGCTCTGCTGCCTGTGGATTAGCTTGTAGGTGGCTGAATTTAGCTGAGAATTAACACTAACAGAGACAGTCTAACAATAAGACAATTGGTAGATAAATAAATGAAAAATGAATTTTTCTTCATAAAAGGTTATCTGTTCCTTTTAGGTAATCTTGTGCTTCACAGTCTTTTTGATGTTGCAGCTTCTCATGCTTTGGGCATTATCACCATAGTAACTAACTAGAAAACTATTATACCAAGAGTTCAAAAGTCAAGATGGAAATTTTCCTCTATCATAGTTTACAAACATTTCAGTCCTTTTAGAGCACCAGCTGAGAGGTTTTCATCAATTTCCACGTGTAGCCTGTAAATAGGAGAGCTAAAACATACTTTTCAAGCGCAAATTAACTCAGATTACTTTCCTCCAGAATACAGTAATTTAATTCAGAAATCTCCAAATACTGTACAGTTGATTGTTATACATAATTTATGCTCACATGTCTCTGTAGCAATAGGACAAAGGGCTTTAAACTAAAAGAGGAGAGGTTTAGATTAGATATAATGAAGGAATTCTTTACTGAGAGTGTGATGCACTGAAACAGGTTTCCCAGAGAAGCTGTGGATGCCCCATTCCTAGAAGCTTTCGAGGCCAGATTGGATGGATCTTTGAGCAATCTAGGCTAGTGAAAGGTGTCCCTGCACACAGCAAGGGGGGGAAACTAGGTGATCTTTAACATCCCATCCCAAACCATCCTGTGATTCTCTAGCTGCCTTGGGATAGAGGTAACATCAACGACTGAAAATGACCTACACATTTATACATAATTTTACTTCTTTTCACTCAATAAATATTCCTGGTCTGACTGATTTTTCTCAGCTGTGTTAGTTTTTCCTTAATTTATTTGGTTTGGTCATAATTTATTGAATTTGTAGTGATTTTGAATGTCCCAGTATACCAAGTTTATTTAGAGATTTCACCAAAGTTTTCAGGAAGGGTTGAATTAACGTAAGTCATAGATTTGATATTGTTTGGGTGTATTCTATAGGGTGTCCATGGCTTGTTGCTATGATATAAATACATGGGATGAATCAAGGTAATTTTGGGGATATCTGTTTGGGGTTCTGCTTCCCTTCCTCTCAGAGCCCATGAAAGTGTAAGCCTTCAGTCAGTAGGCTGCAAACCTTGGGTGTATCACTCACAAGCCTTCAGACTGGGGTTTTGTATATGTGACTCAGGTTTTCTACCTACATTAATAGTTTACCTGTCCAAAGTTGCCACATATTTACCTTTTTTTGCATCCAGATTTTACATGCAAAAATGAGCACCTGTCCCTCAAGTACATCTGCTTTTAAATTATTTCTTATGATGTTCAGAAGCCAAGACACAAACATGACATCACTGTTCCCATTTGAGGAGTACAACTTATGTATTTACAGCAAATATACTTAGAAAAGAACTGATAATACGTATTGGTCACTTTGACATTTCAGGATCCTGTTCATATGCATGAATACAGGATATAAAGTAAGCTCCTAGCTCTGGGAGTGACCACATTAATCTTAAACCCCATTTCTGATAAACATCAATGGCACAACCATGACCAGAGTGACTTTAAATAAAGATTCCTGTGCCCCTTCCTGCAGTAACCAGCTGGGCCTGCCAGCATCCACAGCAGTGAAGAGACCCTGAGGGCTCCACAGTGCTTCCTTTTATTTATTCAATTACATGGGCATGGATAAATACAAAATGAGTTTTACAGCAGAGTGCAGCTTTCACAATGTCCAAAGGACGTGTTGATCTATGTTTAAAACTAGAAAATTCTCTAATAGTTACCTGAAGGATACACCAAGGATATCCTAAAGAATCCAACACTTGAGATGAGCTATCAACGCAAAGGAAAGATAAGGAATTTTATTTGGTTTGAGATTCTTTTATCCCACTTGTAAAAATAAATAAATAAAATTGATTAATCAATACAATTTAACTTTTTTTACTCTAACTTTACTAAGATTAAATATTATGGACACTTCTTTTTGTATATGCATTCTTATTCTTTTATCACATTAACTGGCCTTCAACCATTCCATTATTTACTGAAGACTAATTAATCATTCATTGTCTTCTCATTAAAGCTTTAGTTTGCTATTATCTTTTTCTTTCCATTTGGAAACATGAATGTCATAGTTCACATTCTTCTCTTGTAAATTATTCTTACCCTGCTCCACCAAAGAATCTGGTAAACAAATTTAAGATTAATAAATTATGCTAGGTTTTTAAAGAACCTAATGGAGTTGGGCATTGCATTCCTAAGAAAACCAAGACAGTTTGGTGGTCTAACTCTCCTACTCTCTGCTGAAAGGTTGAATTCTGATTTTCTAAATAGGAAGTCTGTACAGGATGATGTTCTGTAAACATGACACAATTTAGCTTGTGACTATCAGAATCAGCACGTCAAGACGTGAAATAGGAAAATGAAGCCCAAAGATAAATCAAAAGTTCACCATGGCAATTCAAACTTGACTGTGCCAGACATGGGGAGGAACCCATGACAGGAAGGCACCTTGTCTCCTTTTCACTGGCATACATACAGTAACAATAGAAGTGTTTCAAAGGAGCATGAGTTGCATAAAGGTCTAAAAAAGCACAAATATTAATTTGGTTTGGATCCAGAGGAGACACGGCACTCTACGACAGCTTCAGTTCAAGCAGTTCTAATCAGGTTTGCTGCCCATGCGTGAAGCCAAGGTTTCCAGGTTTAACATACTTCCCTACATGGACTTGCCTAAATTTAAACCAGCAATAAGACTTGACAGTGTGGAGAGCTGAGTTCTTTCTTCTGGACATATGTTTTCAGTTATGATTGAACTTTTCTCCTCCTCATACTAAAGTCCTAAAACTCTTGCTGTGGCAGTAAATTTTTAAATCAGCGTTTATTAAAGGAGTGTGTGGACATTCCATATGATGTGAGCACTTCTCTTATTAAGGTTGTCATTTGTTGACAAATGGGATGCAATTATCGTGTATGTAAGAACTTTACAAGTTCTCTGTGCTGACAAGCCTAATTGCATAATTTTCTATATGTATTACTAAGCAAATCAGAGGAAACAGCAATGGTGGATTTGGATCGGCAAATAAGAAAACTGAAGAGACCTCATGTAACTGATAATGGTGGACTTTGCATTATTAATACCTATTATGTAATAAAATATATTTGCTTGATTTTTGTGGTACAAAACATTGTATAATGAGATGCAGATGACTCAGGGCCATTTCAAAACATACAATAACCACCCACATTCAGGGAGGAGCCTTGAAGGATTCTGGGTTAGCATCAAACAAGCCCAATACAGACATCTTTTATTTGTCTGAGGAAAGAGAGCTACAACAGTTCTCTATATAATGCACCACTTATGGACTTGAGCT
The DNA here is from genome assembly GCA_013396735.1 of Grallaria varia. Taxonomy (NCBI): domain Eukaryota; kingdom Metazoa; phylum Chordata; class Aves; order Passeriformes; family Formicariidae; genus Grallaria; species Grallaria varia. Next base: position 31,510 of record VWZG01006122.1, on the reverse strand, counting down.
TTTTGCACTTCAGCAAGGTATTAAGAATTGTCTCTCATAAAGAAAAGAAATGATTCCTGTGCGGATAGAAAACCACCACACAGAGCACGTTCTATGGCATATGAAGATACTGCCCTTAGACAAACCTCAGAGCTCTTCATTTCCTGAGGATATCTCAGAAGCATCAGCAAACTCAGAAGTTGCACTCCAAACACTGGGCAATCGCTGTGTGTCACCAAATCAAGTGAGGTTCAGGTTCTCTTCTTGGTTACGCTGCTATGAATCCAGAGCTGTTCCAACGGTCTTAAGAAGTGGATAGATGCCACCGAAGGAAGAAAAGAGCTCTGGAGCCTGGCATTGGGTAAAAAGCAGTGTCATTGCTGCCCACACCTTCTGCAGAAGACAATTCATCCTCCTACTACAGTACATCCTCCTACTACACACACATAATTTGCTGTAGTCATGATGGGAGAGTGGTCCAAATCAAAGTTGTGTATATTTTGCAAAAGTTAATTCCTCATTTGGAAAAATGTTTGTGCATGTGTGTGTGTGTGTGAGTGTGTGTGTGTGTGTGTATTTTTAATTAGTGCAAAGTACTCAGATGTTTTCTTGTTGGAAATCCAGTATCTAAAAAATTGATCTGACAATTCCTGTGCGATCCAATTGGTGTTTGAAATCAATGTTGCAAAGATTTTCTAGACAACTACAAGAGCTATGAGCTAAATTAAGTTCTGAAAATGCTTCACCTGAGTCAGCTTCCACAGAAGTCAGTGAGAACTTCCGCAATAACTTTCCCAGAAATGACACTGAGTTCTATGTTCCCAAAACCGATGAGGACATCTCTGTGAGGTTTGGTTTGGGTTTTGAAAGGGTCTGTGAGGCTGAATGTGCTGTTTTGGGAAAGTCTGAGTAAACAGGTAGGTTTTGCATTTAGCCTGTAGTGTGGCAAGTAATCTTTCTTGTTTCTGCTTCACAGCAGAAATCTGATCTAAGTCTTTTTTGGCCCAGCTAAGTGAAAGTACTGTTTTATATTCATATAATACCCAAAATAACTATTTTACCTGAGAAATTAGTTTCTTAAGGAGTTTCAGGATCAAATTTCAGACTGCCTATTACCAATTTGCATGTTTTAAAATTATATTTAAAATTTATTTTAAATACTTAAAAATTAACTAGTCACTGCTTATAAAAAATGTTAAGCATTAATTTTTTGTTCAGTATAAACTATTTTATAAGCACTGGATATCCATAAAGCCACCATCATGTCAACAATATATGGCTATATGAAGGGCAATATTAACACTAGCACTAATACAAAAAACCCTTACTGGAAGCAGCTCAGATATTTTTGCTCTATTTGCACAATGCAAAAATAGCCTAAATACATTTTTAATGCAATCAGCTGAATTCCGTAAATCCAAATTGTGTGCTAACTGCTCATGCTGATTAGTGTGAAATATTAATTTGCACTAATCAGCTCCAGGCAAAGGAAGCATAATAAACTTGACACATACATTTCACGCTTTGCAGTGTTGGAACTTGCCTGTAAACACTATCAGTGCTGTTAGTTATGTCACAGGGGCTGTATATTCAAGGTGTACTTGGAAAAATTTCTTTAGCCGCTGCTTCAGCTGGATCAGTGTTGTGAAAATCCTGGTCTTTGAGAACTGATGGTCTGCACCAGCTAAAAGCTGTCAGAAGTAATTGTCTCAGCAGTGAGACAGAGCATTTGATTCCTGCCATGGTTGGTTCATGACTAAGTCATTTACATTCCCATTCCCTCTGCTCTTGGAGTACCAGGATGCGATTAGACTCCGCAAACCAATGGCTTCATCCTCCCTTTTTATCTGAAATATGTGCGTATGTATGGCAACAATATAGAACTATAACTATAAAGAAATAGAACAGCTATTAGGCAAATACACAGGGGAATACCAACATGTCAGGTTGCATATATTATGTCTGAGGGCTGCTTTTTGCAGCCCATCTTACCCTTTTGCGGAATGGTGCTTGTAATTCCTGAATTCATGGTTAGTATTACCCACAATCAGCATCTGATTTAGCAAGCACACCCTCCCCAGACACTATTTTATGCCGTAAACCCATCATGTGATGTGATAAACAGGGCTGCTTCTCTCTAATACATGACTAACTATGTTGTACCTTAGAAGCTGGGTCACAGTGAAAGTGAAAGTGAGAGTCTGACAGAAGGCTGGAGGGGAAAAAAAATCTATTTATGTGTACTTAAGACAATCATGTGCATGAGTGAGGAGGGATAATCTGTGCAAATAAATCTGCTGCTTGCTGCTGCCTCGGTTGTCCACGCTCCATCTTTCCTGCTTTCTCTGTACTGCTCTGCAAGGGTCAGGGCTGAGTTTGCAGCCCTGCCGAGCATCAGGGATACACATGAATGAAAACACATACTGTGAAAGTCACCATTCGGTTGAAGAGCAAAACTGCAAAGGCCTGTAATACTACTGGCTTTTCACTGACCTCTGTCTTCCTATATTTTTCTCTTCATTTTAAAGATGAATTACTCCAGGATACGACTACACAGAAGCCATACTCTGAGCCTATCAGAAAGGCACTTATCTGAAATGTGGGCCATTCAGCTGTTAATGGAGAAGAAAGTAATCCTCGTGTTCTATCAAGTGGCAGCATGGAGAAGTCTGAAATATTTAAGCGTGGTGTGTTTACATTTGGCTAAAATGACCTAATAAAACAACATAATTACCTCATGTACTGGTCCCCAGGGCAGGCAATGCTAAGCATATGGCTGAGCACAAAGCACGTTGCTCAGCATAAAGCTCATGACAAGCCCATTGACCCCAGTGAAACCAGTAACCACCATTCACACTTAACCAGATATACATTTGGCATGATATTCTATCAACAATACCTGTTTGGTTACAGCCTTTCATGTTTCCTAGAGGCAAATGTAATTTGCCTCTTAGTAAGAAGGGACATTTGAAACAGCATGACAGTGTTAATTCTAGTAGTAAATAATCATATACATCAATTGACATATGAAAAGGATTCATTATTCATGGGTCCTTTTTAACTTTTGTACAGTATATATACACAGTTGGAACACATTTCATTCATCCTTTTCCCCCTGCAACCTGAAGGTTTTCTTTCTCTGTACATCAAATAAAATTAAAAGAATCATTGGTAATTATATGTTTAAAGATGTTTAGTTTGGAACTTTTTTTTTAAACCTTTTAAGGGTATCTGTGAATGAGATACAACACTGTGGTGCAACTGTGTATCTGTGCATTTCTCTCCACTGTATTGCACTAATACAGTTAACCAAAAACCGAAGCACTTTCCAGACCAGGTATGTTCAGCCTGAGCAAACACAACTCCATTCTTTCATTTTTACAGCTCTGCCAAGTTTCATAAATTAAGTGTGGCAAAGTTAGCTGGATGGATCGTTTTAAAGAGTACTAGATCTTGCCACTTTTTTCTTTTCTCACACAAGTAAATCCCACTTAAGTCCCTGACAGCTGTGTGAGGAGGGGGGGAAAGAGGAAGGAAAAAAGGATGACTCAGATCCTGGCCCTTAAAAGCATTTTTACTTCTGCACTAGGGAGAATTCCATTTTTGGAGAAATGTAATATTTTAGTCCTGACCACTAATAATTCATTATATCTTCTTAATACCTCACTTAGCTCTGTCAGAATTCAGCTTGTATGATTTACCCAGAGAAACTTCAATTCTCTTTGTGGTTTCAACTTATCACTGCTATTGCTATATATAGTAATATTCTTCCTTTTTAATTCTGAATTTTCCATTAACTAAACACTTTCTCTCTTCACAACTATTCTAGCATATTTTATCATTTTCCTTCTCTTTTATTCTTAATAGGTGGTAGCAAGTGCTTGTCTGAACAGAATTTCAATCCTTCAAGACTCTTCTCTAATGTTCTATGTATTCTTATTTACTGAGTTAACATTAAGTGAGATAGAAAGCATTCAGCAACTTTGAGTTTTATCTCTTTCATTTGTTTACTGTGGGAATAAAGAAACTCAATTTTTTAGTTTGGGGTTTTAAATCACTGTATATAGCAGTATATGTTATTTGTCTTTATTAATGTATTTACACACATTATAGTTAAGGGAAAATATAAACCATATATCATAAAAATTTCACTAAACTACATAGTTGAACTTTCTCTTTAAATTTATTACTATTCATAGGACTGTCTTCATTGTTTTAGCTTCTGTAAAAACACTTAGGAAGAGACAGCAATTACTCCAAAGCACTTGTAATCACATTTACGTGCAGTTAATTAATTAAATTAAATCAAGAAGAAATCATTCTAAAATAATTTAGTTGAATCCACCAAGGCTTTTCATCTTTTAAACTTCATGTGTATAAAAGCAATGAGGTTGCAATGATGCAGATTATGTTTAAAAATAGGATATCATCATACACATTCCACATTTGTACATTACATACAATAAAAGAAGAGCAAGTAATGGGTCATTCTGCAGGAATGGGTGTCTAAAGCTTCAATCATTTAAACATCTTGCCTAAAGAAGGCAAGTGAAGTTCAAAGCAGAGAACAATGGAAAGAATCTCAAAACAGGAAATATCTGTTACAGACCTTAGAAATGCAGTAGATGATCCAGGTGCAGTCACATACTGACCAGGAAGGAATATTAGGCTTTGTTGCAGAGAATAACAAATCCCCAAAGCATTCAGTTTGATATGCAGCTGCAGAGCACAAGACAAACAAAAATTATTCCAGCACTAAAAAAATACAATAGAAATCAAAGGATATAGTTCTCCTTCTAAAAATAACACTGCTCATTAGACTTCACCTAACAGGCAATATGCAGTCTACTTACTATGATTTAGACACGATGTGCATACAAACTATACCAGTGCCTGAAGGGGTGCTGTGTTTGGCAGGAAGAATACAAATTTTGGTATTTGTTAGCACCAGAATTAGTGAATAAAAGGCTAAGAGTGTAATGAACTAATATAATTATTTCTTAAATGTCTCCTTTTTGTGGAAGGACAGTTGTAGAATACACAACAGAGACTTGGAGCAAAATAGGTTCATGTAGCAAAGGCAAGGGATGTATCTTCATTCATCAGAAAGCTTCTGAGACTGTTAGATCAATTGGCTCTACAGGCTGAAAAACGCACACAGAAACCCCTTTCCATGAAAGTAGGATTTAGATTTTCCTCAGCGTTTAATCTAGTTCATAGCAGTCCTCTTTCAACAAAGGAAATCAATGAATTGGGTTTTCACATATGGGAAAAGACCCATTTGGGGGAGTGGGCATCCAAAATAAGGAAACAATGAGGTGGTGAGAGGGGGATGAAAGGAGGCTCTCCAGGACCCCTCCATTGTGAGGGTCCAGCAGCTGCAGGGAAAGGGACAGGTCCATGGGGCAAGGAGCGGCAGGGCTGCGAGCCCTGCACCAACCTCCCTCTTAGGGGGAAGGTCTAAACTCACAGCCCTGCCTAGTTTTTTCCCCTTGAATGCATGAACCAGTGATGTCTTGATGCCACAATACTGCCCATCATGAGCTGAAAAAAAATCCAATAAAATAAACAGTAAGACCTTGCCCGGTAGCTGAGAAATTTGCAGGATGTGTATTGACTTTTGCCAGGGATGCATAACTAGAAGGTAGGTCTTTCTTCTGATGCAATGAGAGAAGTCTAAGACTAGGCAAACACTTTTCTCTAAAGGCTGGTGGATTGAAACAAACTCTTGTAAAATAATTACAACACTGCTTCCAGTATATAGGGAAAATAAAATATGGGAAACTTTACCAGATTCAAAGCATCGCATAAAGAAAGAAGAAATACTACTGATCTTAGAAGAAAAAAGGTAAAGGGAGGAAGGTCATGACTTTCCAGATGTACAGGAAAATTCAGCTACAATCCAGCTTCTCTGAAAGGTAAATGAAAGCCCCTTCTGTTCGATCCGCTTGATCCTCTCATGAGATGAGTTGAGTCAATTCAACATAACATAATGCCAGATTATTGTTGCCATATGAAAAGCTAACTTTCCCTCTGTGACTGGTCTCTGCAAGCCAAAATTCATCAAAGGAATGAGTGAATCTGAAGTTTGACACAGCTGGAATGAAAATCTCAACCAAAGCTTCAAAAAGAGTAGTCTAAATATAGAGTCTCAAATATGTGTAACCTGTTTTTCAAAAATGTGGAGTTCTGTCAGCTCCCATATGAAAATCAGGCCAAGTTTACTTCATAGCTTCAACAGGTACTGAGTAAAGTACCTACAAGCAGCTACTTTTGAAAACTTAATCTCTGCTTTAAGATGAATCATTTTTCCCTTTCGAGGAGGATGCTTCAAGTTCAATTTTTGAACAGAATAAGTGAGCATTGCAGGTAGGTACATAGGAAAAGGACCACAAGACAGCAAGAGATAGAAGGCAGAGTGACCTTTTTCACTCTCCTAGGGAAAAAATTTTGGGTTATCTGGCAGGAAATTACTGCCCCCACCATGCTGGCTGATCAGCTCTAGGCAACCAAAACAGGGAATTGAGAGTTCTGGTGCTCCCTTAGGCCATGCCACCTCCATCCTGATCTGGAGAAGCAGCAGGGGAAGAGATGTCCAAGCCTTAGGTCTACCAAAACAGAAGTTTGGGCAGATGGAGGGGGTCTTGTTCATTCCTGCGGTTCTACAGTGCATTGAACGAGATGAAAAGGAGAAAAAACCCACACCAAATGCTTATGAAGACCAGGCAATCTAACAACTTTTCTGACTCAAGTAAATTTGGATTAATCCCCTCAAAACAGCAGAAATAGTTCTAATACAAGAATTGATGCTTGTGAACTTGTGAGGTACTGAAAAGCTTTGTCTTTGCCTCAGCCCACACTCCAGCAGTCACTCTGCTGAATCTGGTCTTGTATTATTTGGAAAACAGGAAATGAAATTTCAGAAAGAGGATTTCCTCAAGGAAGGGAGATTCTGAAGAGTGTGGAAGGCAGATTCTTCAAGGGTTGTTTGAGCGAGTGCCAAATTTAAGAAAATAGAGTTATTACTTTGAGCTAAGAATGAAAATTAAAATATAATTGATATACACTCCATTAATTTAATTATAAAATTTAAAATAAACAATCTTATTATAAACACATTAGCATTAAGTAATTACTGCTTATAACCTCAGTGCCACTTCAAACAGGGAAAGGTACCTAATGTTTCAGCTTTAGATTATCTACATACACAGAACTAATTTCTAAATGATGCACCAGATTGTCTTTGCTGTATCATTAAAATTGACTGGCTTTGTTGTGCACAAACACTGCAACTTTAGCTCTGACTAGAGGTTGTTATTTTTACACTCTGTGTTAGATGCAATTTATTTCTCTAAAATATAATTTGTTGTTGACTTTGTTTATAAAATACAGTACCAATGAATGACACATCTTCTTAAACTAGCCAAATTTGATATTTCAACATAGAGTTCTGCAGTGAAGTTTCCATGCATGGGGTATAGTGGGGGGATCATATTTCTGCTTGTCTTCCCTCTTCACTCAAGACATAGCTAGGAAGAAGTTTATGTTACACAAACCTAGAGTATCACTTTTAAATGTTTTATCAGCTCACTAATGGTATTCATAGGGTTTTACTTTAGAATTCACTAGAAACTAATCAGGGCATTCAGCCAGGACTGAATGTTTCTACATGTTTAGTAAATAAAGTTATTTGTAACCCAGAAGCACACGTGTGTTTATATTGTTTCTGCTAGGTAGAGAAAAACAGACAAAACGGCATTTAATAGTGTCCATAATTTTAGACCTGTGATTCCAGTGAAGACAATGGATACTCCCTGGTTCCTAAAATAAATAAAAAAATACGCTGTAATTATTTCAAACTCCTTAAAAAAACCCCAATCTTAATGTTTCAAGACACCTTGTAATTTCCATATGCAGAAAAAAATACTATAGGAGAAAATTATCCAGGCAAAACATGATCTTAAATACTTAAATGCAAGTCTACTTTTTACAATTGTTGACTGAGTTCTGGGAAGGAGCATCAGTTGCTAAAAATAAACCTAAAGTAAAATATGTAGGAATAAATTTGACTTCCAAAGGCAGATGCATTTCCATAAACACAGCTCCATTGAGGGAATACACCTAAAATTAAGAACTTATTTATGATTCCTTCAGCCTCATTTGCATACTCCTGTATCAGCTCTGTTTGCTCTTGTTAGTCAAAATTACATGGCATTTTAGTGTAGTTTGGAAACCTGTAGTGGAAAAAGCCAAATTCAAATTTAAGCACCTGGGAATTTTCCTTTCAGAGATATTTATGTACCTTGCTCTCCTGGAATTCAGCAATTAAAAATGTACAGAATTATGGCTTCACCACTGTGAAAACCACTTTCCCAAACATCCACTACTTTAAGTTCATGAAAACAAACATGAACAGTGATGAGTGGATTTTGAATATCTCCAAGGATGAGAGCTCTACAACCTTTCTGGGGAACTTCCTAGAAGTCTTTGATCTCCCCATTTTGTATTTCAGTTGATGCCCATTGCCTTTTCTTCTGCACCTTCTCCTGCCGCTGATCACCGCTGGCAAAATTCTGGCTCACATTTTTTACACCTGCCTGGTAATGGAGAAGGTCCCACCAGCCTTCTCTGCTCCAGGCTGAGCAGTCCCATCTCTCTCAGCCTCTCCTTAAGATTCTCCATTCCTTAAACATCTTTGTCACCTTGTGCTGGACTCACTTCTACACATCCATGTCTTTCTTGCACTGGGGAGCCCAGCACCAGACCAAGCACTTCAGATTTATTACTACTAGTGCTAAAAACAAGAAAGGACCACCTTCTTCATCTTGCTTGTTGGTTGCTCTGCTGCAAGAGCACGTTGATGGCTTACACTGAACTGCTGTCCACAAGGACCTATAGGATCTTCCTAAAAAAGCTGCTTCCCAGACAATTGGCTCGCAGCCTATCCAGGTGTGTAGGGTTTTTCCTCTCCTCATTTAGGCCTGTAGCATTTTCTTTTGCTGAACTTCCTGAGGTTCCTGTTGTCCCATTTCTCCATCCGTTCCATGTCTGTCTGAATGGCAGCACAATTAATTGCTATATTATCACTTCAAGTTGGATGTCATCTGGGTAATTTTGATGAAGGTGTCCTCTATCCTATCATCCATCTCTACATGATCTTGTGGGGATCATAGCCCTGCACCTGCATGCAGAGCTCTCCTTCCCTCTGTTCTTCTTTTCTGCACATTGAATGAGCATTCACCCACTTCCACCCCAATGATCTGATCCTGGCATGTTTTTATTCATGTGTACAGTTACAGTCGGCTGCCTTTTATCCTGTTCTATTGATTTCGTAGTCTCTTCTTCCACATCAGCCAGTCTACCACTTCCCTACTTTCTTGTGTATTATCATCTCCTTCCCCTCATAATTTCTAGTTTAAGGCTCTCCTCAGCAGGTTGGCCAGCCTGTTGGAAGTGACGTTTGCCTCACTTGGTCAGGACTATCCTATCTCTTCCTACCAGTTCTCAGTCATCAAAAAGGACTGTGGCTTTGTAAAACAAATTCCTGTCACCAACACCAGATGTTCAACCAGTTGTTGATTCTCAGTGTCCATAAACGACAGATGTGCATGAATAATCTCACAGCGATTATACTGTCTAATTGCAGTGCTGTCACAGGGCATAGGCTGATGGCACTGATCCCTGCTCTGGAGAAGACCATGGTGCTGTGAGTCTCTATACATCATTTTCGGCTAATTCACTCTGGTTGTAATACAAAGGCAGTCTTTGAAAGTAGAGGTCTTCCTTTGATGTAGATGCCTACATGCCTATCATGGAGGAAAAAGGCATTCTTACAGATTTTGGACTGTTTAAGATGGTACATACAGAATTGTTTGGTGGTTTCATAAATAAATGGTAAACAGATAATTTTTTAAAGACATAGTCTTGATTTCTAAAGACCTTTGGCCCAAAGATGAAACTTCATAAGCAGGTCAAAAGACAACATGACTGTATTTGCGCTAATTTTTTTAAAAATCCTTACCCCAACCCCAACTTTTAAAACTTTTTTAAACTTTGCTAATGATTGTGATTTTTTGTTATTATTAATATTAATATTATTTCCAATCTGAATGTAATTGAAATGTCAAAGCAGCTGTAGAACTTCAAAATGCTTACAGTCATTATCATTTTATCAAAGTCATTGCAAGCAGGTTCTCTTTCTCTTTGTGGCTAATCTTCATTGATTGGGGATGAAAAAGCAGCAGTAAATTCCCAAATGCCTGTATTTGACTAGAAATTGCAATTACTCAATGCATAGTAATATGCATTTCAAATGTGTTTGGCATTCTTTCAATATTCATTGATTACTGTTATCAACTCAAAAAATTAAAATGCAACCACAGGTAACAGAGAATATAAGCCTTAAAACTGGTTTAAATCCTGTTCATGGAGAAACCATTGACTTCAAAGAGGTGTCAGATCAATGATCTCTCAAGTCAGGTGTTGGGCCTCTGACAGTGGTCAATGGGGGATACTTTCCTTTTCGATAGACAGGAAAAGAAAAAGATTCTCCTTAACTTACTATTATTTCAGTATTGTGATCATATTGCTTCTGACTTTGGAGCCTTTCCAATAACCTCACAATAAACATCCCTAAATACTCTTGATGTTGGCCTGGAGTACTCCTAAATACTCTTAGATACTACTGTTACTGCAGGATTTAATGTAAAATATCTACATCACATATCTAATTAGCAGATGAAGTAGTCTTCTCTAAAGCAAAGACTGCAGAAAAGAATCTGAAGAATCAAAAACTCTGCTGGCTTTTGATTGCCGATCTTGGAAAAGTTAGCTCACCATTCTAACACAAATTCTTGAGAAAATCTTCCCATCCAATGCAACTTTGGGCAATGTGAAAAACATGCCCTTCAAACAAAATGGTGAAATCAATCCCTTTCAATGTCGTAAACTCCAAATATTTATAAATTGATCACAGCACTCTGATGTGAAGACTGTTAAGTTGGGATAAATGCAAGTTCAAGACTCATTTTAATCACTTAAGCAAACGTCCAGCAATGGTAGTTTAAATCAATTGAGAATTTTTGAAAACTTACACTGGGATTCATCTCCTCTAAATGCAGAGACCTCCACTGAGACATCTAATCAACAGAACTGCTCACTCCAGGATGCCTTTACAGCCAAGGGAGACTGAGTCGGTGGAACCTCAGGCTGACTCATCACAGTTCAAAATCCCTGTAAATACCCACTTTGCTCTACTGTTTTCAAGGGAGACTGACGATGGCTTGCTTAATTATGTATGTCTATATCACAGATGTCTCAAGTTAGAGTTCCCTGGGATATTAGTGAATAAAATCTGAGCTTCTTATCTGAATTGGTCAGTTTAGCGAAAAACATAGATCATCAGGTGCTCTGAAAAAAAGTCCTGATTCTTTGGTAATCACACTGGAACACACTGGGATGCAACCAACAGACAAATTTCATTTTGAGAAATCTACAATGATGGAGCTTTTTGGTTTTTTGTTTTTTTTTTTAAATAGAAAATGCTCTGTCTTCTTTATATAAGAAAAATTGAAACCAGATATTAGAGTTGTTAATTCTTAATGACTCAGGCAGCAAAAACACAATTAGGAACTAAATACCTTTGGATATCTCGTCTTAAATAAAAAGTAAAAACATCTATTTCAGTTAGGCCTGAAATTCAACCCAGAAAAATGTCATATTACTCTTTGAACTTAAGCCTGGAATCCACACTGGTATTTTTGGCTTGTTCCTATATTATGCTGCTGTCTGGCTGAGTTTACATAGGAGCATATTGATTTTCTCTCTCCTTCCTCTTGCATCTCTCCCCCTCCAACACAAACAGCATGGAAGTATCAGCACTTAACAAAAAAGAACAAGGCCAAAGGAGTAGGCCAGCTCCTGGCTCATACACAGGGAAAATCTCTTTGGTTTTAGACAGGACATTCTGGAAACATCTAGGTTTCATTTCAGGCTTTTTTTATGACAAAAACAAGCTCATTCTAAGCCTATTAAATCATTTTCGTTTGAGGCCACTGACATGTTACATTTTTCTAGTGCCCCATATTGTCAGTCTTGTTCATCTCAGGAGAGAATTAAAAGTAAACATTTACTTTTACCTGGTGTCTCTTGTGGATATCAGTCAAATGTTGAAAATAAAATAAAATAAAAAATAGATATGTGCAAGGATGGGAAGATTTTTTTCCAGGAAATGTGAGTTTATGGTTGGTTTCACATAACTGTGGGCCATTTTATTAACCTACATCATCATTGTTATTGTAATATATATCTCACTCTGGGCAGTATTTAAAGTTTATAGTCAGGCTCATTTTGCAAGGCCCTGTGAATGAGCTGTGCTTCACCTAAATTATGTCATCTGGAAATTAGAATCTAATTTAGTGTTGAAGTCAATCGTTTAGATTCCCTTTAATGAATGAAGTGTAATCAAATTGTCCATTACAAGATATTGGTACCCGTGGAAGAAAAAATAAAACTAGCTATCTTATACACAGGGGTTACCTCCCATCTGCTGACAGAAAAGGGGCAAAGATGCTGAAGATGAATGAAATATCATGATTACTTGGAAGTACAGGGAATGAGCCTCTACTTCTCAATTGACTAATGAGAGCAGGAACAACTATGATGAAATCGGAGAAAACGGTGAGGTAGTAAGCATGTCTCTGTCTGTCAAATCCCAGCCTCCAGAGCTGACTGGCTGAAGGAGAGATATATGCCAAGCATCAAATAGGACATTACAAATTATGTCTATTTTTTTGTTCAAGTGGAGAGCAAGGACAAGGGCTTTTCTAATGAAATGTCTGATGGCTTCGCCATGGCGAGGTCCACAATCAATTCCTTATTTGAACACAACACAAGAACACAGGCCGGTGAATTTATCTTCCACTTACTCTAAAAGAAAATGTAAAATACAAAGTTTTATTGCTCCTCTATAAACATAAGTGAAATTCTGGCTCCTTTATCCCACAAACAAACACACACAAGTGTCATTGTAAATCTTCGCTGCCAGGTGATAAAACAACATCTAAAGGTCATGCCAGGGTAAGGTCGACTTCTATTGCTCTTGGCTGATGTTTTGATTGCTTTGGATTTGAGTCTGCATACTTATTTAGTCTTTTATGTCTTAATTTTCAAGAAGTCTGAAGCTAGATTGCTTACAGTTCATAAAGGCAAACACAAAATAAAATCTTACAAGTGCCTAGTCTCTTAACATACAGACGCTCCTTTCTGAAGATATCAGAAATATGGATATCTCTGGATAATACTGATTCTTTATAGTGAACAAAGTCTCCATTTTATTTATATCTGAGCTGATGCTCAGGTCAAGCTGATTTTGCTTCCAGCTTTCCAAAACAATCCCCCTCATAGCCAAATTTGGAGATGTTTCCCAAGGGTATTCCCACTGATTGTAACAGAACTACCTAGCAAGTGCTGAAAACTATGAGTAGAGGTATAGGAGACTGACATATAGACAGCAAGAAGGAAAAGGTCTGCCCAGGATTTCCAAACAGGGTGATGAGTCCACAGCTGCTGCACTTCTGAGATCCTGACAGTATACCACGTGCAGCACAGCATAGACAGAAGTGCTGGCAGCAGAAGTGAATAGGTCTTACCCAGAAATCAACACAGAAGGAAAGATTGGTCTCTCCACAGATGCAATAACATAAACAATTACAAATATATGCACCGCTGGTCTTTAGTTAAGTTCAAAAGAGAAATTCCATGGAGAGGTTACAGCTGTTCAGCCTTATTTGGTGGGTATACTTACCCTCAAACTACCTGGAGCTCCCCTCTGCTTCCTTGTGACTCTGCTTTGCTTCCCCAGTTTGCCTTAGAGCTTGGCAACATACAATCTTGTAATTCCACCTGTAGTTCCTGAGCTGTTGGTGCAGAGCATCCTGTATGACATTCCCCAGCAATATCCCCAGAATTTGGCTTTATTATTCATTCTGACTTGCCACAATGATGCTTCCTGCTTCAGTGTCTACCAGACAAAGAAATAAATCAGAGACAGAACAGCAAGACAAGAATGGTGGGTTTTGGCTAAGCAAAATTCACCATGATTTCTATGAAAACTTTGGTAGCACAAAAGTTCTGATATTGATATTGCACTAATATAATGTAAGGTATTTTTTTCTTAGGAAAAGAACCTATATGGCAACAGGAACTCCTATGTTACATTGAAAATGTTGATATTTAATTGAGCTTTACCATATGACTTGCTCTATGGTGAACTTGCCACCGGCTGCCGCAAGAGAGGAGCCCCAAAGAGGAGATACAAGGACTCCCTGAAACAATACCTCAGCCTTGGCCATATTGACTACCATCAATGGTCCACTTTGTCCTCCAATCGGGAGGCGTGGAGACACACCATCCATAACACTGCTGATTCCTTTGAGAACGCACGCAGAATCAGTCTGGAGGAGAAAAGACAACGCAGAAAGAACCGTGCCTCGCCAACACCGCCTATGGAGACTTTCTGCTGTGCCTTTTGCAACCGGCCTTGCCTCTCTCGCATCGGCCTCTTTAGCCATCAGCGCGCTTGCAGCAAGCATGGGGAGAGCCCTTCCCAAATCTTCGTTCACGAAGCCAAGCCATGGTGACCATATGACATTATTATGACACTTAGGGTATTTCTACATTACACCACATCATGCCACGAAGAGATACCCCCCGTGATCTATTAAAAGGCCCTACTGAGAAACCAATTATTAAAGTCAGAGCTCTGCGTTAATTCTACTCTACTGCTTGTGGTATTGTACTAGCTCTTTCAGAAAGACAAATAAAAGGCAAGCTGAGATGAAATAGCTGGCCTAGGGATACAGAGGGTGGGATTCCTCTCACCTGACTTTAGAAATTACAACAACATAGACATTTAAAATCAAGCTAGCTCCTGAGGCCCCATGTGTAGTCACTGGAGACAAATATGCCCTTTTAGGGTGCCAATCATCTGCCCTATTTCAGACATTTAATTTAGGAGACGATTAATTGCCCCCTGGATTCTATTGACTAGTTCTTCACTGATTGTCAACTGAGCCAGAAGCCAGATGCAGATGTCTTCAGTCAAAATACTTCCATCTGCAAAGTTTGTGACAAAGTTGGGAATAGCATATTTTCTTTACTCCCAAACCTGCACACTATTCTGTGGATCATACCACCACTTCAATGCCTCTCCTAGTAACAGAGAGACTTGCAATTATGCTGTATGATATTTAGAGATTGTTCAATTATCATATAAATTAAAGTTTACTTAATGGACTAGTCAAGTAACTGAACACTTGGCTGGTCAAAAAAACCCTAGCATATTAAAAATAGGAAACATAATTTTAGTATAATTAAAATCCATTCTAGGGTTTCAGTTGCATTCTCACTTGTCAACAATGGATTAATACTTCAAAATTCAGCTGAAGCAAACAAAGATGCAGTCATGCAGTTAGAGCGTCAGGGCAGGACTTGTCAAAGAAGAGCACTGGGGCAAGAGCACACATCATCATGCAATATTGCCCAGTCATGAACAGTGCAAAGAGAAACCTGTCTCTGAGTACAGTAGGATACCCATTTCCACTGCGTATGAGTAAGTACTAAAAACTCGGCAGTGTTATGTGAATAAGGACTGCAGGATGAATGAAAACATGTCTGTGGTGTCCCAGCTTCAATTTGCTGCAGAAAATCGAAGGTACCAAAGAAAAGAAAAGGGAAGAATATTGTAGAAAGTGTAGCATTTCATTACTAAATACATTGAGAGGCATGGCTGTAGATTCAGGCAAATGAATTGGTTGCCTACAATTGATTGTCTACAGTGTCTTCATGTCAGCTGCGCGTCTGCATTGCCAGTGGAGTCAGCTGAGACCTTGTCAGTGCACAGACAGAGCACGGCGGAGTGCTGGGCTGATCAGACAGAGGAGTCTCCTGGGGAAGGTGAACGAGCAGCTCCCCAGGCCCTGTTGACACTGATGCCTAACTCAGGTGTAGAGTCTCACAGTATAAACTTCTGCCTTTGGCTGTAGAAAGCTCAGCTTAGCACAACAGCATGCAAGGCAGTCACACCATCTCCCTATTCTGCCATTGTGTTCATTTTGGATTAGAGTCAGTTGTTAATATTTTTATTCCCTGCTTTCTGGATGTGATTTGCTGAAATTCAGAAGGCTGAAGTACATGCATGTATGACTGGAATGTAGATGGTCTATTTAATACTATTGCCCCAGAGAAATTATAGGCTAAGTGTCTAAAGTTGGTCATCAAAAATTAGTGTAGGATTTTGACAGCTTTGTCTATAATTTGTCTTTTCTTCAGTTCTCCATCTGTAAAATGATGGTAATAATATGCTTAATTGCTAGGGCTGCTGTGAATATAAATTCATGATGTTTGTGAAGAACTGACAAATTACAGAAAGAGCAGCATAAAATACACATGAGGAACTTAATAACAATGTATTCAGCTGAGGCTTTAGACTGAGATTAATAGGGCCTGGAGCCATACATTGAATAAAGGAGATAAAAAGAACTATTTAATAATTATCCATACAGAGAAATAAAAATAATAGATGACCAAGTAATTAAAGTCTGTGTCAAAACACAAATGCACAGAGAACTATATGAAGGTGACAAATGAAACTTCTAACATTTACAGAGCAATGTCAGGAAAATGAAAACTTAAAAAAGTACGGGTGAAAATTTTCAGAGAAGAAGGCAAGGATAGTAATTAACCTTACCATCACACAGACTTGTGAAAACTCTCCAAAGAGGCTTAAAGGTGCTTAATACTCCTTCTTTACCACCTCTGTATTTGTACTCAGCCCCAGGATTGTAGTTGCCTTTACTCCTTTACTCCTCTGTTCAGTTTTTTCCTTCACTTTTTGGCTTTGATTATAAAGACATTTTCTTCAGCAACTATTCGACCTTCAGCTGCTGGACACTTCTTGCTGACTACAGGACTGTGCCCATGGAACAGCTTCAGGTACCAGCAGGCCCTTGCTAGGATCCAGATTTATGTAAGAACTCACCTTCCTCTTCACTTTTCCTTTTTGTGTTACATTCAGGGTTACTTTATCCCACGGTAGTCTCCGGTCTGGTTTAATGCAAGCCCCTGCAAATCCCAGCACTGGTAGAAATGGAGAGAAGATGCAGGGTCAGAAGTACCACCCATAGGGTGAGAAGAAGCATCCTGGAGGGAGGGGACACAAGAGGAGGGGGGAACAGGAACTACATAAGCCAGCAGGGAGAGAAAAGCACATTTTAAAAGCCCTGCAACCGGATGACCCTCAATCAAAGTCCATCTTTTAAAAAGCCCCTGAGAAAGACAGGTGGTTCATGCAGAAAGCAGTTTGCATTCTAATCTTTTTCTTTTCTTTCCCATATGTGGCATAAAAGCTCCCCTGAGACTCCACCTCACTTTCCAGCCCTTGAGTACTGACTTCCCCTGGTGTGAAGGAAGGTTGAAGTGCCAGCTGTTAGAAGAAATAATTATTACAGCACTTCCTGCCAGCACTTCAGATTCCAAGAGGAGGAGCAGAAGCTACCTGATTCCACGTTTTTGTTTTTTTTTTAATTTGCTTTAACATTTTTTTTCCTTACTCCGTTACAGCCTTTGCCTGTACTCAGTGAATGAGCTTTTACCCTGAAGATTCAACATGCCGCTAAGGGCTATCATTACAGTGAACACATTCCTCTAAGTCACATTCAAAGTGTCATTTCAAAAGAGGCATAGGCTAACCCTTTCCCATTACGGACATGGAAATTCTCTCACAATTAAATCCAGCCCACACCTTCTAAACATATAGAATGATGTGAGTGACTAGGAAATGTTGAAAAATGTGTCTACACTCAAGAGTACAGAATACAAAGGCAATAACTGGAATGTGCTTTGCCATTGTTCACTGCCTGATTGTAGCTCACAGTTAATTGAATAGATAGGAACCATCATTTACTGCTCTGGCTATGCATTCCTACACATCAGACCCTTCCTTGCCCTTATGTCAATTGTCTGTCACTGGCACTGTGGCAGCTACCTTTGTGTGGGCATCTACACGTGCTGTTATCCTGCTTTCGGTGCTGCAGTTGCAGGTCCAGACAGACCAGTGTTGATCATCTCTGAAATAACAGCTATATGCACTGGTTTTACAATGGGCTGAAACCAACAGAATTAACAAAGCTGCTTCAGTTGCTTTCTATTATCCTTCCAAGACCTGATTAGAGCCAATTTGAGTGATGCTGTATTTTCTCCTGTTGTTGCTTCATTTCATTTTGTAAAATGTTGGCACTCAGAGTAAAAATATAATTAAACTATGGCACAGAAGCTGATAGCTTTGATCCCACCTAGCTTAGTAAAGAAGACAAAACAGGCACATTTAATCCACTGTTTGTTCAGTTACAATGTGCTAGTTTTAAACTATGCACATTCCAGTGACTGAATGAATATATGAGGAATGCAAAAAATTAACGTATGAGTTACAATTATTGCTATACAAAGGCTGTTATAGTGCACACCAAAAATCTCTAAACAATGAGGTCATGTCACCATAAGCCACAATGCATGGCTAAATCATAATGCAAAAAGAATTTTTAAATACTGTATTCTCATACGCACAGCCTGTGGCCTGTGATTCAGTAGAGCTTATTCATTTGCATTCATAGAAAAAGAGATTTCCCCTTCCCAGATTTCCCCCGTCACACATTCTGAATCTCTTGTCCCTCTTCAGAGCATCTCCCCCTGCTTCTGCTGCCCTCTGCCTTTGCCTCTGCTTCCCTGCATATTGCCTAAAGGAACATTGGAGCAAATTTATTTGCCTGAGGATTTATTTGCATAGGCATGCAGCTTATCTGATATGTAAGTTTTACCCATGGAAATATCATATTCATTTGGTGCGCAAACACACAGAGACACACACAGAACTGGGTGTGATAATGTCAATATTCAGGCTTTTTATCATCAAAATAACACTTTGTAGGGACAAATGTTAACTAATTAATCCTCAGAATGCCTCTTTGAGCTACACATGCTTATCCCAATTTTCTGGGCAGAGACAGGGAAACAGAGAGATTAAGTGACTGCAAGAGTTTCCACTAGAGTCAGGGTGGAAAAAAACAAAACTCTCCTCAGCTTTAATGCAACTTGGATCAGGTATGAAGTGATTTGTCTAATGCCACCAGCAAATCACGATTAGAGCAAAGTTACCTACATCTGCAAATTTCTGGGGCTGATTCTGATCTTTTGGTCAGCCCTGAATTGGTCAGGCAGCTGAGATAGATGTTTAGGATAGGTCACTACCAGATGAAGTTTTCTATTCTATTCTATTCTATTCTATTCTATTCTATTCTATTCTATTCTATTCTATTCTATTCTCTCTGGTTAGTTTGTGCCCAGGTCAGACACGTGCAGTCCCAGAGCTCCCAGCAGTGTAGCAGCACCATCAGAGCCTGAGGGATTTGGCTGCTGCCAGGCGTGCTTATGTTTGCGCTGCACCATTTCTGCAGCATTTCTTTCCATCTCTCTCCTTGCAGAACACAGCAGGACAAAAAAATGATGGCAGGTGAGACGAGGTGGCTTTTCACTTGTGACAGAGCACTGGGCCACATGACCTGTCTCCACGGACAGCTGTGGCGTGACATGCTTTACACTGCAGGGAGAGGTCAAAGTGCTGCAGCCCCGCTGGCCTCCTTACAAAGAGCCCCCACCCCCTGATGTTCTCTCAGTATGACAGCTGAGCAAAATGAAGGCTATTTCTGATTTACAGCTGCAACCTGCAATGAATTACACTTGGGCGGTTTATTAATATGAAGCCGTTAGCAAGAGTAAATTGTCTTTCTGACACAGATGGAAAAAGTAACTCTATCGATGACTGCAATCCATTCATTGTTTTATGAATCCAGCATCCTCCAGAGAGCACCACAAAACCCTACTCAATGGCTCTGAATACTACATTTTACATTTAGATTTTCTGGCTTAAAGAAAGGATGTGTGAAATCACAAGCAGGCATAGCATTCCCCACTGACTTGTGCATTTATGAAGTTTTTTGTGGCATTATTACAGCAAGCATATGAAATACAATGTACATGAAACTAGGAATAGGGAAATAAATACATCTGCATTTTTTAAAGGAACAAGAGGCTGATATTTCTTCACTATGAGGCTGGTGAGGAACAGGATTATGCTGGCCAGGACGCTGTGGCTTCCCCATCCCTGCAAGAGTTCAAGGCCAGGTTAGATGGGACTTTGAGCAACCTGGTCTAGAGGAAGGTATCCCTGATCACAATAGGGAAGTTGGAACTAGATGATCTTTAAGAATCTTTCCAACCCAAACCATTCTATGATTCTGATATCCAGGTTTATATACCACACTTTGGATAAGTTGGTATGGAAATATTGTGTTGTTTTCTGCCTATGAAAGCATGAATCTGAAGAAAACACATGAAAATATCTCCTTGAGAGGTCTGGCATAGGACAGGCTTTCTGAGGTTTTTGGTCAGGGTTAATTTTGAAGTCCCACCAGGGGACCCTGTATAACTAGTCACACAGCTCTGGGAAATCACAGATGCCTACGGCATTAGGAATAAATGCATATGGAAGTGTGTCCAGAGGGATTTTGAATTGTCTGGGGAACTTATCAGAATGGTTGTAAAAGGTGGACCCAAATGGTAGGCCAGCTGGATTGTGTCATTCCTGACCAGCAGTTTTCCCCACGCCCTCAGGCTGTACAAATGTTAGAACCAAGCTCTCTGGGTCTCTCTGTCCTTTGGGTCTGTCTGAAAACAAATGTGACAGGATGCACTGAAGTTTCTGACTTTACTGGACTTTCTACAGTATTTCTCATGCATAAATCCCTGCAATATGCCTGTGTATTCCTGGAAGTCATAAGAACCTTAAAAAGCATGGACAGATGGACTTGGACCATTTCTTTCCTCTCTCAGAGGGTTTTTTACGCTTAAATCCCGTAAAACTGCATAAGGCTGAGCTTTCAAAGCATGTGTTTCACAAGATTTTCACAATTGGCTGTTCCTCATGTGACTGAAATGGGACATAGTTTTAACCAAACGTTACTCACAAGACAGTATGTCTCAAGACAAACCATCGTTGTAGAGCTCATTCTTGGAGCCTTGCACCTCATACCTTTCTACAGCATTGTCACACCAGGATCTCATTGGGCACAGTTGCTGCTGGTTTGGGACTAACCCCTTCTTTGCCCTTTCCCACCCCCTGACTGAAGCTTTGGGGTGCAGGAGGGACCTGTTAAGACACATGCCCAAACCACAGCAGTCCAAAATCATTCCAAGGATCACTTCTGCACCAAACACCACAGAGTGGTCACTTACTAGGAGATTTGCTCCTACAAATGTCCTTTCTGAATCCTGTAAGTCCCTTTTTGCCCACAGGTATAATCCTATTTGCTTATCCCAGATGTAACAGGACTTACTTTACTATGTATGAAGAAAGATTTGTGAATAATAGATAAGAAATCAAAGCATTATTTTCAATATAAAACATGAATCAAGACCTGTTTTCCTACCTTTATTCCATTCAACCTGATACTGAATTCAGACTATTATTTTGTGGAAACACGTACTGCAAGCTACAAGTCCTTTAAAGGTCTCACTAATTGCAGCAGAAATTTTGCTACAATGGAGACAATAGGGTTTAGCACATTGCAGGTGATTCAATCTTATGCAAAAGATGTTTATACTTCCTGAAGCAAAATACTCATCACTTAGTTAATAGGAAAACAATCAGCTAATTTGCCAGCTTGTACTGTACTCTGAAAAAAAATAAAATAAATGCACTCATATTCAGAAATTACTGATATTGTCTTGTCCTGAGCCTGGTCTCTCTCTAGAATAGTCACATGGTTCTTATAGTTCCAGGTTTTGAGATTTTCAGTCTTTTTCATTGCCTTTGTTTTGTTTTGGGTTTTTTTAATGTATTTATCTTTTCATCTCTCACTCTCCTTCAAGGTAGATTATAAATGAGGTATAAATCTCAGTCACGTGACCAAGGTATTGCAGCTGAACAATCCAATATGCATTATCTGAGACATGGTGACTGTCCTTGTGCTAACTCAGCCTATAGCAAATGCAAGGCTATACTATTTATCTTAAATTTCCTTCATTGTAAGCGGAGCCAAGCTGAATTTGCTGTAGCCTAGAAGTATGAGCAAAGGCAGCTGTTATGGCTCATCTGATGCAGAGGAACTCACAAAACTTAGGTGGATTGACTGGGCATCTGAACCTTTCAGAAAGCTTGGAGTGACTCACATACAGTCGCACAGAACATCTGTGGCAGGGCAGGGAATCCTACCTCATGCTGAATCAGTGGACAACTTTTCTCTTCTGGCCATGTCATACCATGCAAAAAGCAGCTGATGGTCCTAAGATAACATTCACAGTAAGAAAAATACATATTTTTATAGGGTGGCAAATATATGAGTTTGGTAGCCTAACAACGTTCTCCAAACAGTGAGAGAAGCAGCCTTACCTTTGGATACAATCCTCTTGAACAGCTTTTTGTTTTCTTTTTTGGCTTTTTTTTTTTTTATGTGCAGCTGACTGAACTAACATCTCTTATCATGGTCTGCAAAGAAAAGCTGTAAAAATACTAAATTGGAAAAGCTAAATTATTTATACAATTTCATGTGTTGGATGTTTTGGTACAGTTGAGCCTTGCATCTTCCTAATAGCATAAGACTATTAGGAATTGTAATACTCCTCAGGGGATGTAAGATTTATCAACCCTTGCAGAACGGGATGGAAGCCAAAGCAGGAGATTAAGGGATACTAGTTAAATTAATCAACCTTCACTCCATATATTGGCCAGGAGAATGCAGTAAGTTGTTATTCATACATTTTACACAGTAGGAGCACAATTTGACCACAACCATATGTTGAATTTAATATTAAACGTTGGATCCTTCCAAAAACAACTCCATAAAAATGGCAATATTTCTTTTTTTTTTTTTTTTTTTTTAGATGAATGACTCTATTCATTTTTAAAGGCATTTACACACACACACAAAATGAAAAAGTTCTTTTCTATACCAGTTTTGAAAACAACCTTCCATTTTAATCCTGGTTCAGGACCCTATCATGCTTGTTTATGAGTCAAAGTCTAAAGTGAGGATTAATGGAGAAGATGGAAGAGTTACAAATACTCCTTTTTTTTATCCACTCTTTTTGACTGCAAAAGGGTCAAGAAGATATTTTCCCTGTCAAACCAAAAACCTTGGAATGTTATCTTTTGCTTTAGGCACAATGTTGAAGTTTAACTTTCTTGAAATGAATGCACACTATTATTTCTGTCTCTATACAAAATGAAAAACATCATTACATGAGCCATTTTAGGAACATATTATACTTATGGAATGGTATTTTCTCAAAACCCAGAAATTAGTTAAAGAATTACAACATCAAAACTTTGTAGGTCATCAAATTAGGCCATCTTTAATCCTGAGCAGGTGGAACTAGCAAAGTGCACCATTGAGTTCTATTTAACACCCGTCCCACAGAAGGAGGTAAATGTATCGCCTGCCCTGCATTGTAGTCAGTATCAAGGCCAGTCCCTAAGTACATATTGCCAATAAAGAGGCTCAGGCTGACCTATGGCTTGTCCTAGAAGGTCTGTAGTGTCTGCTGGACCAAAGAGTACTTTACACGGTGCTGCACTCCCCTTGGTTTCAGGTTAGTTTGTGCAGCCTGACGTGAGTCAGTTCCTGTGCTCTCCCCATTCCTGAACACCAGTTTGACTGCTGGGCTGTGGCCATCAGGTCCCCAAGGTCAAGCATGTGGTTGCTCAATTGGGTGTCATCACACAGTTCCCAGCTCTGAGCCAACTAAGGGCGTGAACACCAAAAAGGTATATTGTGGCAGAAAGTTGCATGGCAGCAAAGGCAACGTGCCTGGAATATTCTTTGCTCTGCTTGCTGAAAGCCCCAATTCAGAAATTAATTTAAGCACATGACTACAATAAAGAATAAACATCAATGTCTCTTCCAAATCATAAAAACTTAGGGCTGTGAATCATGGCAGAAAAACAGGATGCCAAAAATTCTTCATAGTAACTCTGACATCAGGTTGATGAACAAAGTTTAAAAAAAAAAAATCAAAAACCACTTGGCAGTTCATATATTTAATTCCTATAGGTAGAAGAAATGAGGCAAAATTAAACATTGTTTTAGAAATATGTATTTTTTCAGTGCACTCTAGCACTGGTTTACACTAAAGGGCTGTAATTTTTCAAGGCGACAAGTGGGATAAATGTGTGAAAGAATTAATATACAGGAATTAATTGTTAAGGTATGGGAGGATAAGATAAAAAAGGGAAACACAGTGAGTTTGTAGTCTTTGCAAGTGCAGTACATGCATCACACAAAACAGCAACTTCTATATCACACAGAAATCCACATCTATTAGCTGAGTGTGGATGTGGCCCCTCAAAAATCATTCTGCTCATTTTTGAACTGAAAGGGATCAAAAATGTGGCTATGTATAGAAAAATTATTTTAAAATCTTATTACCAGCAATATCTCTTAAGATGATATAAAATCTTCCTTTGAAAAACAAAGAGGAAAAAATTCTTCCAGTGAGAAGATAACAGTGTTTGCAATGGCAAAATAAGTCAATTGAAAGTGTAATGACTTCTATAGAATGTCAACAGAAGTGTTTGGTTCACACACTCATATAATGCATAAGCCATTCGCCTGACACTGTATCCAGTTGCTTTTATAGTTTATATGAGTAAGGGCTTGTAAAAGTTCTTTGTTTTGGTCTATTATGCTATCAGAAGTGTTTGTTGTGAGTGAAACCCTTTTCAATGCTCATTCATTATGACCCAAAGACAGCAACACTAACATTAAACCAAGCAACCTTACTGTTTTCCAGTTTTTCTTCGGTTTGTACTCTGCATTCATCTGCACTTTCACAGATCATCTGATCTGAAAGGGGATTATATAATCCTCTCTTGGAGGTACATCAATTCTGCCTGAAATAAAGCATGTGATACCACAGTTCACAGGCACTATATTATAGCAACAGCTAGGAAAACTAGTCATAAACATTCACTTCACTATGATTCAAAAAAATCATCCATTGGAATTTACTGATTTGAAGCCCAGTGATGACTTTTCCATCGTTTAACCTGATGTTCTGTGTTACACACAACACAGAGTTCATGCAGTTACCTTGGTATTGAATCAAATGGACCTTTTTCTCTGGCCAAGGCCAAATGAAGCTATAACACGGAGAAGGAGCCCCTACTGATCTGAGGTGTTACTGGACTAGTGGAAGAACCACCACACATTTAATTCTCCTCTTTTCCCTTGTCCTTTCCCCAGTCAAACCCGATATTTTATGTAAACCTTCAGGCAATAAAATTCTTCTTAGGACAACTTTTCCACAGAAGAGAAGGAAGCAAACTGTTGGTACACGTTTGCTCAGAGCTCAGACAGACTGAGCAAAGATGTAGCATTCCCATTTAGGAAATGTGTGACACTGTGATCCAGGTGAACTCACACAACTGAGCAGCATGAAAATAAATTTCCAATACAAACACAAGACACCCACTCAAGACAGGAAACAACTTGCAAGAAGTCCACAAGCTCCAGCATGTTTGCATAAACCAGTCAGCTAATGCCTAGTTTTGCCAGCTGTATTCACACTAAACATAAATTTACTCCGAAGTAGTCACAGATTAAAAAAATGCAAAGTTTGTATACCAACTATTTTTAAATATAAAGCAAATATTTTTGATGAATAAGTTGTTGCCTGAGAATAACTTACTCTGCTCTATATGTGCTTGTACCCAATATGCAAAAAACCATTACATTCAGAAATCTTTTCACGAGAAATAAATACATCAAAGCCAAATAAAGATGCATTCCAAGACTTGGTTTTGTACTGGGAGATCCCAGTCAAGAATATCCATTTTTGTGTACTGGTGTCCCAGGGGCCATCCCTGACTTCTCAGCTCTTTATCCAGAAAAATAGGTATGACAGGTCTACAGATGGAAAGGGTCATACCTTGAGAATTCATTTCAGCCACTTTTGCCTTCTCAGCCTCAAAAGCATCACAAACAAGAACTAGTGAGGTCAGATTAATCCACAAAATTCAACACTTTCCAAAAAAATGAGAAGATATATTTTCTGGCTTGATTGTAAATGATTTCTGTATCAAAATGGTAACTCCATTGTCCAAAGGCTAAAGACACCAGAAAAAAACTCAATAATTTGACACTACAGGTTTAAGCTTGTAACTCAAGTGTCTCAGCTGCATCTTTGTCCTGCAAAGGTCATCTTTTCTTTCCCCAGCTTCCCATAATAAAGGCAGTGGTATTTATACAGTTTTAAAACTGCTGAAAATCTTACTGGTCTGATTCACCCTGATCCTTTCTTTTTATATTGAAATTAGAGGAAATTGAAAAATTTTAAACTGATTTTCCATTCTACTCTTTAACAAAACATTGTGTCAGAGAGAAAAACAGCTCTATGGAAGAAATATAGTATATACCTATCAATACATCTTTTTTTCCTAGATTTCTTAGGACTTCATTAATTTCCCAAGCTCATTTCTTACAGTTTATTAATCCAGTGTTGCTGAATCTTCTTTCCTTGTGACTTTTTATTACCTCTTTTATATTCACAAGATGAATTTTCTCTCAAAATTCACATTATTTATACTTGCCAGACTGCCTCTATTTCTACAGATATGTCATGCCTGGGTGCTGATTGGGTCTGGGAAGAAACAGTGCTGTTTTTTGTGTGCATATGGTATCACTGATTACTTCTAATCACTGACCTACAGGCTGTTTTCTGAAAGATCAGCAACATGAAAAGGGTTCTGCTGTGCTGGTAAGACTATCAGGAGAAGTTAGACATCTAATCTGCAGAGATGTTTCTGTAAATCTTGTTTGTCACCTTCTGCCTTCTAAGGTACTTCAATAGCTACATAAATTTTGCCTTTGATCTAGAGCTTTTCCTTCATATTGTATTACAGCAGCACCTACTCACTCACTCTCAAAGCACCACACATATTAAGAGATCTCTCCCATCCTGAATAGCTTAAAGATCTTTCCTATCTGTATGAAGGAAAAAAAAAATAAAAAAAGAACTGGAAATAACTCAGAGAAGAAGCACACAGGTGACAGAATTATGAAATGGCATCTGAAAGAAGAATCACCAAATACATGCTCTTTCCTGGAAAAGAAATCAATTAAGTTGCCCCAAAGGAAAGTGATCTATAAAATCACGAGTTACAAGCAGAGGATAAACAGGGAATGTCAGTGTTCACTGTTGCAGCACAATGACATCAAATCAACCTAGCAGTTGGCAGACTGAAAGCAAACAAAAGGGCTCCTTCTCACACAAAGGGAAGGTAAGACACAGACCTCAACGCTGAAAGACACTGTGGGGGTCCAAAGGTTTACCCAGCTTCACACTGACAGAAGAGACGTCTATCAGAGAGTGACTGAATCCTAAATGCTTCTGGCTTGGGCAGCTGTGAACTTGAAATGGCTGGAACTGAAGAGAGAATTCTTGGCAAGTTCTGCTATGTTTGTCCTGTCCTTAAACTCATCTGCAGGCTTTTTCTCATTGTCAGAGAAAGATACTGGACTAAATAAACCTTTAATATGACCCAGAAAAGACTTTTTATGTTCTAATCTTACATTAAATAAGCAAATCAAGGACATTAAGCAAATCTGAATCAATCTGTGTCAGAGGCCAGCAAAAGAACTGGAATCAAGATTTCCATAATGCCTGTGCTCCATCAGCAGCTGCATCTGTTCTAGTAAATGAAAGGGACTGGAGAATGTTCTTTGGCCCTGAAGCCAAGAGGAGTGACAGGACCATTGTCCATTCAGCTGGACCTTTTTACCTGCTGAAACAGAGACACCACATCCAGATTGGCCACTGGGAACGTTCCTTGGTCCATGCCAATTCTTGAGAATAATCATAAAGCAAAAAAAAATCTGATCTTATTTCTCCATGACAAGACATAACAAGGAATAAAACAGAGGAAAAAAATCTTTTCTACATCCAGTACCTTTGTAACCAATAGGCTCCAAAAATTTAAGTGTTTCTAGATTGAGAATTTTTTTTTATTTTTTTTAAGAATAAATCAAGTCTACTATCTAGAAAATGCTTGCCATGACTCATATAATTGGCCCTGGACTGTCAGCAGTCCTGGAACTGTGCTCATGGTGATAATTAATCAGTGTCAGTTAGTAATAATGTCCCATTCCATCTTTTGTAGTCGTGGATACTTCTAGTACACAGAAGCACTCAGAAGATATATTAATATTTTCAGTGTCATTTGAAATCCTTGTATATACGCAAAGATGACAAAACGCTCTTCTAATGCCACTGTAGAACTCCAGGTGCTGGAATTAATGTCTTGCTACAGAAACGTGTGTATGAGTTCTTAGAGAGCTGAAAAACCATGAAGGATAGTAGCTCTGTAAAAGTTCTGCTGCTTTTGCAAGACTAGATTATGAGAACTTCTATTATTGAGTTGAAGGAGGGGAAATAAAAAGACTTAAATTTTTGTTTTCCTTCTTTTTAAAAAAATCAGCACCTGCAGTGAGCAAAGAAATATGGTTGTTATCTCTCTCAGCTGTATACATGTTCCAGTGTTATTTGATAATCCTGACACCAGGAACCTACTGCTTAAAAACTGGAACAAAACAATGGGAATTACTCCACTCTCTCCATATTTTCTGCTTCCCAATCAAAGAAAAGTACTTGAAAAGCGTGAACATCATGTTTAAAAATAGTTCTGCTGAAATATCCCCAGAGATCAGAAGAAACTTCCATATTTGGAAGAGCCTACAGTATGTTCTGCCAAATTATTTGTCTTTTCTTTAGGTCAAGGCAACCCTGGGCTTTGCTGCTGTTCCCATAATGTGCTGTAGAAGGGGTGAAAGTGCTCTTCTGTCATTTCCAGTTTACAGTACAGTTTGTGCTGGCTGGTATGGGACATGCCTTGGCAGTCAGTCCTACATTGAAAACCTCAGTAACTACAAATATGTGTTCTCCTATGCTGTACTTGTATTTCCTGTCGGTAGCCATGGATTTTGTCCTTGAAGCCTACAGGACTTCTCTTCATTTTTCTTACTGACTCCCCTCCACACATCCATTCAAAAACACTCTTTTTTGTTTTTTCAAAGTTTCCTTTTAAGAAGACTTGGTAGGACAAATTACATTGCATCGATCTATGTTATTTTGCTTCCCTTCATTTTTTTCCTTATGAAAAGACTTGATTACATTATTTTCTTAATATCTTGTTTGCTACCAAATATTTTATTTCAGGAGCATTTCTGTTACCAATAGTCACAGCGAGTAAAATCTCCTTTGCTCTTAAATTGGATCAGCTAACAGACAGGGATTTACTTTAATTTTTGCCTGACACCTCTTTGCATGTCAAAAGGATGAAGTACCATTGCGATGCTTCCAAGTATTGTGATGCATCCCCATGTGAATTAACTAAAGCATGACCTTATATTCCCCTTGCCCTACTCTTTGGTAGTTAATGACATATTGGTATAGTATTTTTTTTTCTATTTTTTGCCTTGTTTAACTTTACTGTCTCTCCTGACACTGCCTTTCATGCTCTAAAGACAGTTGCCACCTAAGCTGGAGAGCTGGAGCCCTTACACATCTTTCATTCATTGTGTTAGCTGAGTATTTAAATCTTGCTCTGTTAGCATACAAATCCCAGGTCTTCAAAAAGCAAGTTTTATTACAGTGTTAGCTCTTCTCCCCTGTGCTGTTCCAGCAAAATTGGTACCGTCTTCCTAAATCAGGGAGTGTTTCCTGAGCAGCCCCTGGCAATAGGTACGTGTCATTTACTACCTCAGCATTTTGTATTACTCAGGCTGCTCAGTTGCCCTCCCAAACTACCTCAAAGGCAATTGTCTTTTAAGGTTGCTGGTTTGTAAATTTTATCCAGTGTAAAAAATTATTTATTGCAAAAAAACCCAAAAACATAATGGGCAGAGAAGCGAGCAACAGTTAACATACCAAAACAATTCCACGTTGCTTCACTGTAGCTTGAGCCAGAATACTTCATAAATAAATAACAGCAAACAAAGACTCCTATCTCTGATCTAATTCTATTTTCAATCCCGTTCTTTGTCTCTTTCAGGCCCACCATTCCTGAGATGCTGCTGTCTTGGAACCCTTTGGTCAAGGCACCTGAAATACAAAAGCAGCTGCGGCTCAGCCCTGTACTGAAGGGCTCTGAGGAGTTCACAGTGTCTCATAAAATGCAGGATAGGGAGTTAAAGATTCACAAGATTCACTTTCAAGCTGGAAAAACGCTTCCAGTAAATCCTGCGACTGGGTTTATAAGGACTTTGTTTTGTGGGCAAAATCAAAGTTAGGAAATAAAATTTACTTCAAGGATTAAGCCTCTAATCCTTCACTCTCCATTGGCCAATAAAGTGTTTGATGGATAGTGCAAGCCTCCATCAAAGTCTGTGTCGTAGCACTGATTTCCCTGGTCCCCAGAGCAAAAGAAACTAGCAAACTTCACATGTTGCTTGGAACCATGTCACCAGGCAAATCAGTAAGGCCAAAATACACCTTCAGGAATATTCCTATTTTGCATAAGAATTTACTAGTTGACAAGTGCTGCAGAGGCACCCAGAGCTTAATTAACAGTGTGGTGTGTCTCCAGTGCCAAGCCTGGTTTCAGTGGGGTGTCCTGCAGAAAGCCAGCATAGACCATCACAAGACTTACCAGAGAGCCTTCCTTCGATAATCTGATGAGCATCCACTGAATCTCTGAATTAATTTTTCTGAGAAGTCATATTCATTTAGGATAAACCTGAGCCCTGTGCATCTGTCAGTGCAAATGCTTGGTTTCTCTCTGTCGGGTTTTATATTCCTGTACCTAGAGCAAAGTCAACCAGGGTGAGGATTCAGTGCTTTTTTTCTGAGGGGGAAAGTACTTGGTATGATAACTTTGGGTTAGCTCTGACTTAATGACTGATGACAATACAAATGTAAGAAAATAATGTAACGTCTTATCTGTCAAGAGGAATGAATTGCTTTTAAAATCTTAGGTAAACTATGTGTTTTACTGAATAAAATGAGATTANCTCTGTCGGGTTTTATATTCCTGTACCTAGAGCAAAGTCAACCAGGGTGAGGATTCAGTGCTTTTTTTCTGAGGGGGACAAATTATAAGTACTTGGTATGATGACTTTGGGTTAGCTCTGACTTGATGACTGATGACAATACAAATGTAAGAAAATAATGTAACGTCTTATCTGTCAAGAGGAATGAATTGCTTTTAAAATCTTAGGTAAACTATGTGTTTTACTGAATAAAATGAGATTATGAGTGATGTTAAAGTGGAACTTGGTACTATGAAAATATATGAATTTACACCAGCAATACCTGTGATTTTTTTTCTGAGTCCTTGATAATTTGGGTCTTAATCTGTTAAGCATTCAATTTGCACTGAATTTCAGTAGATTTCAGGTATTTTTACCAGGAATTATTGACAAGGAAG
>VWZG01006121.1:400349-455689 GCA_013396735.1 Grallaria varia | reverse complement strand
AAATATATATATATATATAGAATAAGAGAAAGAAAGAATAACAAATTCCTTTCATTAGCTTCTCAAAAAATCAAATCAGAGAGTGTTGGTTCACGCGGTTTTCTGGTGATGAGGAAATCATGACTACATGGTCACTGGTATTTTTTCTCTGTAATAATGCGAACAAGCATTATCACCTCTCATGTTCAATCAGACCACTCAAATCACAGCCCCAGATTACAATCAATAGCTGCTGGTGACTGAGGGTGTATGGGTGCCATCAGAGCACTGATCTGGGTAAATCACTGCGACCTTCACCTCTCGGACTCAGAGTGATGCCAGTGCACTGTAAGGCAGATCTCTCTACAGTGGGGAAAATTCAGTTTATTACGTGGCATTGAAAGACTGACAGACCAAACCCAAAAGTAACAGCAAAGGAACAATGAACAAAACCATGGCATCCTATAAACTTTGCCTAATATGTAAGAAAAAGTCTCATATTTTACAGCCCTTGCGTCTGCTGTTTTCATCCATCTATTGTCTCATCTTAAAACATAAACTGTAAGACATTTAACAACATATGTTTTTGTGATGTGGACTGACTGCAGCTAGAATAACAAGGTCATAACTGGCCTGCAGGAAAAAATCGAGGGAGCAAAAAACAACGTAACCAATTACAGGAGCTAGCTCATCAAAGGAAGAAGGATTTTGCAAGAGNGTGATGTGGACTGACTGCAGCTAGAATAACAAGGTCATAACTGGCCTGCAGGAAAAAATCGAGGGAGCAAAAAACAACGTAACCAATTACAGGAGCTAGCTCATCAAAGGAAGAAGGATTTTGCAAGAGAGAAAGACTGCTGTTACAGCTGGTGTCAGCAATATTAGGAAACTGTGGGACCAAATGTTAGCTGGGACATTCCAAATGAATCCCAAACTATAAACCAAATGGTAATAAACAAAGCTATTTGTCAGCTGACCCCCCTTGGATGTTGTTAACAGGCAAACAGCACGCCCATAGCCTATGGCAACCCACAGACTCCCAGTGATAAAATCATGACAGCTAACAGATGAATCCTTTCTGAATTCTAGTAAATAAATTAATAATCTTAGCAACATCATTACAGCAAAACATCCATCTTCTGCAACAGCTGTTCCTCCACTGCTTGTTGCATTTATTTTCTGTGCTCTTGCCCTGCCTTGTGCAGTACAATGTAACCCAGAGAGTGAACTTTAGCACGCCCATGGCAGACCTATAAAAACATTATTTCTACTTTTTATGCAGTTCCATCAGTTTGTGAAAAACACAAGCTTTTCCTGAACAGAAAAATATGTTTAACTACTTTGTCTCTAAAGTAAGCAACAACAAACTTTGTATTTTCTGAGGAGAATCAAATGCAAACCTTAAAAAAAAAGTCAACTCTGTTTCATATAAAACCTTTACTGAATCTTTCAATTCATCAACCAAGATATTAAATTAAAACTAATATGCTTTAATTCTGTCTTTAGCTGACTACCTAATTCTAAACAAAACTTGCTGGAACTTAAAGTATGCCATCAAGTTGCTTCTGAGTTTATTCCAGAAAAAAAAGTTTTTTTCTTGCTTTTTCCTCTCTAATCTGAAAAGAAAAATTCTCCTGGTGTTCTTGGGAGATCACTTTCAGAAGAATAGAGCCAAGATAAGCTATAAAGGGTAGCTTAGGAAATAGAAATGAAAAACAGGAGAAATTTCCCACTTCACATTGAGCCCAATGATGATTTCTCCAAGTCACCACCTCCATCTGAATTCCCAGACCAGGACATTGTTACTGTTTGTGGTACAGAAGTGCTTGTGTCTTGCTGTGGGTCTGGGCAGTTTTGTTTTGCTTTACCCACTACATACATGCTCATTCTAAAACTTCATGGAGAATTTAGTTAAACACATTTTTATGTCTCAGAAGAAATGATAGTACCTAGAAATCTGAGTGAGCTTGGAATCTTTAAAATCACATTTTACTTTTTGGTGACATGTTCCATGCTACATGCAACCAGAGTAAACTTTGCTGAACATTCCCAAAGGAATAGAAATGCACAGACCATGGGGGTTTTTCTTCCCAGAGCTCTTTTGAGGTCCCTGGTACAGACAAGCATTTAGCACTAAGTAAACAGGCTCAGCATCAGACACAGTGTGCTCTATTTCATCTCCTGTATGGGAAATGATGCTTTTCTCAAGTGTATTAAATCTTGTAAATCAAAGCAGAGAGACCTGGGAGTAGATTTGCTCTGCTAGCCCTTCTATGCTGTGATTTCCAATTGGTGTAGCAGCAATTCTTGTAACTTGATGTTTAAAATCCTGTTTTTGCAGAAAAGGTTTCCTAATGGCATAAGTTGTGGAGTCTCCCCGTGGCTGATCTGCCAAAACATTCTTGTGTAGTTTACATTTCCACTTACATTACAAATATCCATCCAATATCTGCAGAGCAGAATTTGCCTCAATTTTTTGTGTTATATAGTTTTCATGGTATTATTCCTTTCTCTGAACTGGACTTGGAATGTACTTCAGAACCTACTTTTGTCAGATGCAAAACTATTCTAAGACCTGCTTCTTTTAAATGCAATGTGCCCTGCACATCCTGAGCAGCGGGGCTCAAGATTTACAAAAAAATTCCACATTTAGCAGATTTTTGTCCTATTCTCTTTAAACTTTTCCTTCTCTACTGCAACACTGCTGTTCACTCAGGAGTTAAATTTTCTATAAAGTACAATACTCTGTATCACAGAGATCATCTCAGTGGTACACTTGCAACACCACCAACAGTAGAAGCATCTCAGAGCTTTAAAAAAGCTTCATCAGCTGTGTCCAAATGAGGAACATAAATATACAAAATGTGTTCTGGATCTGATTCTGCTACTGACTCACAGTCTAAGATTAAAATTCAGCTCCTCTCCTTAAGGCATAAACTTCAGATAATGGCCTTTACCCAACAACACAAAAGTGTATTAACAATTCTGCCCAACAACATACATGGCATGGATTTTGCAGTAAGACTGTTTTAAATTCATATGTCAGAGATAACACTTTACATGTCCTTGAAAAAAATCACACAACACAATAGCTACATTATTTAGTCACACGTTCACTGCCTTACCCAGGTATCTCACACAGAACAAAAAAAACCCGAAATAATATCTCATGGAAAATGGAATTTTGTATAGGAAGTCACTTATACAAAGCTTATGATCCCAAAAACCCAGACAATGCAGGGTTAGTGTGCTGTGAGTAGATTGCCTGCACATATCTCTTTTCAGTGATGGACTCTGTTCTGGTTATCTACTACACTATTAGGATATACATACAAGTGAAAACCATCTTGCTCTCAGCATCCTACAAGAATTTAAAAGAGATTTCTAACTCAATGCCTAGATAATAGAACTGAAAGAAGAGATAAAATTTACTATGTCTAATAATTTGAGGCACTATACCTGCAAAAATGCATTGTCATTAAAGAGCTTCAGTAATCCTACAAGAACTAGAAAAATAATTTAAGTAGCTTATAATGTTGGGAGAACATAATTAAGACTAGTCAGTTCCCATCTGCTCTAATTTACATTAAACCATCTATTCTTGTCTCCTATTTCTGTAACATGATATTTGTCTGGTGTAAGGAAGCAGTCCCAAGGGCTTCTTTTTTCTCTATTCAGTGCTCCAGTGTAATATTGGCTGTCAGGAGGACTACTTAAAGCATTATCATATTTAGATAATGAACATAAATCTCCTTTCATTAAGTCTGGAATACCCCTCATCCACCTTTTCGGTTTTCTCCCCACACCTACTGTGGCATGGGAATTCCATCAGAAAAGCATTACAATTTTTTTCCAATATTTCCCATATCTGTTTTACTCTGAAATCATTAGAAAAAGATGCCATCAGGCAAATGCAGAATATGTGAAAGACATGAGACCTACATATACATTACACAGTCATATATGGAGGATTTTATTGAATCGCTAATTATGAACAGAGAATGTTGGACTCAATGATCTCAGAGGTCTTTGCCAACCTAGACAGTTCTGTAATTTCCAAGAAACAAATACAAAGAGGATGACTTTTGGTTCCTGAATCATATAAATAGTCCATCTTCACATCAACGTTTCACCAAAAGGACACTCAGACCAGAATCTCAACTGCAGGCTTTTAATACTATAGAGTCACTATTTTTTTCCTAAAGACTACGTACTGTTGACTAGGAAATCTACAGCTGAGAACCAAACTAGTGTTGCCTTCAATAGGCAGAACTGGTTTCAGTGGCCCTTTGTCCCTTCTGTGTTCATGTTCCCATCACCTAATTGAGATGCCAAGTGTACAACACAGACACATCATGGACATGTCCAGGAACTGGCACAGATTAAGGGTGACAGGGAGAGGCAGGAGCAACAGGTATCAACAGAGCTGCTTAAAGTACAACCACATCTGAAAGCAGTGTTCAACCTCCCGCTTGGTTCCTCCAAGCCCTTCCCATGATGTGCTTGGGGAACCAAATGGCTAAATACACTGCTTAACCAGCCTGAGAGGCCAGGCACTGAGAAAGGAGACGTTTGTGCTCAAGTCCTTCTTGGACCACGGCCAGAGCATTTTATAGCAGGAGATAAAATTTAATTAAGCTTCATAGGTTAAAAACATTTCCTCACTGTTGTTGTCTGTCATAACAGTTTAGAAATGCATAACCAAGTCTTTCTCCCTTTCATCCACCCATTTGTTATTAGATTATTGCCCTTGAGAGTTCAGCTGCAGACACTGATTTTTTTTCTACTTTTACGTGACTATGAAACATTTATACTGAGGAAGAAACAGACATGTGGCACACAAAAAATGACACCAAATATGTTAAAAGAGCTATGAAAAGGGAAGACATCTTACATAGCTGTGAAGGTACAATGGAGACATCTATTTATTCACTGTCAAGAAACACCATCCCTTACCATGAATTATCAGCCTTATATAGGCTCAGTCAACCATGGGACTAATCCCTCTGGAAGAGGGAGAGTATTCAAGCTCTATCAGAGCCTAAACCTTGTCTTGGTTGGGAATATGGATGCTGAAAACTAGGTTTGAAAGTGGAAAACTTTTAATGATCTCTCCAAAGCAGCCTTGGGTTACGAAGACAAACAAGCTGTTCCTGGTCTGCCCCATTTTATGAAGATGAGTACAGGAATCAGAAGCCTCAGATGCTGCAGAGCCATTGCATCACCTCGGGCACAGATCAGCTCCTTAGTACCTGGGCAAACAGTTCTGGGGGTCTAACTCAGCTAACTAATAAAGAAAGGTAACATGTTATGTCAAGACAACAGCCCTTTCTGGGGTTAAAAAATACTCAGATATATCCTAGACATCTCTTTGCATCAGTATGTCTTGAAAGAACAGTCATGGTCACCGTCCAAATGCATTAGAAATAACAGGTCAAAGACAGATTGAACTGCAAGTATTGTCCTCCAAACACACATGAATACCCCTTCTAAAGAGCCAACATGGCCTTTTGCTTGGGGGCAGGAGGGCCACCTTCTCCTGCTGGAGACTTTAAAAGCACAGCGGTTACACAGGTTTGTTGAGTCGTGACTCTAGTAAGGAACAAACCAAAGATGAATCGAGAGAGCTTTAACTAACCTGGAAGCTTGCCATTCATTTCAGTCTGTTCCTCTGCTCCCTACTGGAAAGTCTGGGCTGCACGTGGAGCAGAGAGCAGAAGCTGGCCTCATTCATCTGCAGCTCCAGGAGCAGAGTTAAGGAATGGCGCACCCCAGTTGTCCTGCCCTTCGCTTTAGAGTTTGCTCTCACCTGGTGCGCGGCTGCTCAAAAGGTCCTTTCTGCCGTTCCTCCCCCTGTTATTATTGTAACAGGCTACAAAGTTTCCTCAAGTCCTTTCAATTCGCAGGTCTTTGGACCCAGTTTCTCATCCTGAAGAGATGAAAGTGGAAGAGTAAACCATTCAGCTCAGAAAGAGAGGACTAAGTGGCCTAAACAGCAGGAGTTAATTAAATTCAAGATCCATCCAACCCAATTTGAAGTTCTATTCTGGCTGACCTGTCCTGGTGTTCAGGTCATGCCGTACACGAGTCAGCCATTTACGCTGGAGTTAGAAACAGAAAAGAAACCTGACAGCAACAGCAGACTAACATGGTATCCAAAGCTCTTACTCAAGAGTTACTTTAATTCATCTGCTACTACATTAAAGAGATTGAGAGTGGATCAGTGATTCCTACCTTATTTGTATCAGTGTGCTCACCTATCAAACGTACACATGACAAAATTTAGGAACAAGAATTACTCCTCACTACTGCATGAAGGGAAGTTACTCAACTCAAATATGCACATCAGGCAAAGAGAGCTCCCAGCAACCATCCTGCACCGTGTTCTAGCTTGGTCTGAGGTGTGTAAGTCAGGCACAAGAGGAAGATAATCCAGACTGAACTGCTCTGGGCCTGGAGGGGCCACTAGTCCAGAGCAGTCTTAAAGTTTGGTTCCACCTATCCACACTGTCCACATCAGGAGTTTAATCTCTGAACATCAGACTGCTCATAAACTTCATTTGTCCTCATGCCAGGTAATTCTGGGGCTCCTGTGGATCCAAGAGGGCCTTCTTGTATCTTCTGGCCCTTGTCCATGTCACCACATGTCAACACACAAGACTAAGGTGGGTGATATGAGAGGTTGGCCACTGTCAGACCCGTGTGCTCTTAGGCAAGCTCTGAAGCTCTGCCTTGTTTGCTCTGGAGCCCTGAAGACACTGGGAAGGACCCAGAGTAGACAATTTGCAAATTTGGCTTCATGACTGATTTCAAAGCCGTTCTTGCACCATGGATTAGATATAACCCACAACTTGACACCTTCAGCATCAGCTAAACTTTCGATGGAAGGGAAAAGTCTTTTGCAATTTCCTCCAGGTGCACTACTCCAGTATTCTTTGATGAGCTCAAATTGACTATCTTCATTTTGCAATATTAAACTGATTTAGGAGAAAATCAACTAAAATAGCACGAGTCCAAGCCGTCAATTAAAATACAACTTCTCTACAAGAGTTAGTGCCACTAAATTCCTAATCTATCTGAGGGAAAGGCATATCTCTTTCACTTCTAATTTTGAAAACTTAAACCTGATTTACAATATCATATGCTTGAAAAGCCCAGAATTTAAAAAAAAAATAAATCAAAAAATCCATTACACTTTATAGACTACAACAATTTTGAGAAGTTTTAATTTTGGACCTTTACGTCCCCAAAAATAAGAAAACCAAATGTTGTTTCCTTGTTATTCAGAAAACTCTTCCAAACATTCAAGTATAAATTCTTTAACAGCACAGGGTACAATAGCAGAGGTGTTCGGGTGTCCTTCCTGAAAGCCCTTCTCAGACAATTTGCATCCTGGCTCTACCATTTCTCCAGACAACCATCAATGCTTCCAAGGACATACAGGTATAACCTAATTTGTAGTGGGACCAGATGTTCATCAGAATAGCATGGTCCACTTGTGTTATCTCCCATGTAAAAATCGGGTTTCTCAAAAATTTAGTATCTATCACTTCAAATTACAGCACACAGACACATTAAGGTTTTCTTTACTGTGGCAACAAGATGATCTAGAAAATAAAGCAGACAGACTAAGACACAGCTTATGCTTATTTGGAAATAAACAATATTAGCTACTTCTGTTTACCATCTTGAAGTCTTCTGTAGTGTATTAGACTCCTAGAATCAGATCAAAGGGACACTTTTCCCTAACTTCCAGCTTAGTGAACTCTAGAACACCCACAAGTGGAATTGTACTTTTTTTTAAACTCCCTCAGCAGATGAGAATACCATAATCAGCAAATTATCTCTAAACTTGCAATTTCTCAGATACATGTAACTAAGGAATAAGAGTGAAGGCTACCAGTGGCATTTCCATGCCCTTACACAGCACTAAACTACAAATCTCAATTCCTTTTCCATGGTGACACCTCTCAACAGTAAGATATTTTCCACAGCCTTCAACTTACTTTTACTCAGTCCCTGCAATACTGCAAAAGCACTCAGCTGCAGGTTAAATTCTGCTGCCCTTTCTGGGAGTCAGCTTCTTGTACTTTAAATAAAAATTATGAAAACATACAGCCTTTGACTATGAAAAGTTATTATGCTTTCGCCAAGGTCTTAAAAAACTACATTCTTCTAACCAACAAAATGGGAAAGAAAGGTGGAATCCCTATAGGAAGAATATATGTAATTTTTTGAGATGAGAAACAGAAGATTATCAGTCCTTACGATCAATACACACATATTTGTCTTTTTCATCCACCAAAAAAATGGCACCTTGAACCACCAACAAATAGCAAGAGAGGTTGTCTTTAATACATCTAAGAATTTTATAGGAATTACGAAAACTCCCTCTGGGGAATAATAGGCATCTTCTTTCTAGATTTGTTGGACAAGTGTCCAATTCATAAAAGCTATTTAATCAGTCCAAGTACAAAAATCACTTTCTTTTGGAAAATACTGAAGGGTGATATTTTACTGAATTAGCCAGAACTTCAAATCAAAAATATGTTTTCTCTCTTCTCTGATTCTTTGCTCTTATACTTATTATCCTGTAACTTTAATCCGCAATTACAAAAAAGATTATTTTTTCACTGATGGACCACAATGCAGCAATCAAACAGGTTTTAAGGTGAAATTAAGACCCTTTATTGAGTCTTACATATGTTACGTGTTGCCTCATGACTTCTGATGAACACATTTGTGCGATTGTTTTGATCAGACTTGCACAGCAACCTGCTGCTTTTTCCACTCAAATGTAAAAGTAATAAATGCCATGAATGCGATAACCAATCTATCCTTCCAACAACTCCAGTGGCAAAATCGTGTAATTCCACAAGGTAATTCTCATCCTCCCAGACAGTCAATAACAAACTAAAGTCCTAGAAACATAAAGGCATTGAGACTTCTAGCTCACATGCAAATGGATGTAGCTAAATACTCGATAGTAAAATTTTATTAAAATATTTTTGTTTTCAGTAAAAACTGAGTCTTTTCTAGGGAACTACATTAAATAAATTAATACACAGGAGAAAGCAAAGAGAGAGGAATAATATACATGAAACATTCCTGACATGAAAAATGGCTTATTCTTAACTCTAGTGTAAAGGAAACATAGAAGCCAAACTTCACAGTGCTTAATCTGCTTCTGCAGCCTAGGAAAATGGTAAGGTCTCTGCTAAGACTGAGATTTAATCAGATTTTAGTTCCATTTGCTTCACAGATCATGTACAAGTTGCCCTATAACACAAAGCCTGTAGTGGGTAATTTACTGACCGTGCCAGAGATAAAAACACAAAATAATCGAAAACAAAGCACAACACTGACTGTGCCTTTTAGAATGTCTACTTTAAAATATTACTTTATAGTATCAGATCCCTTTTCACACCCCATAATTTCTAATGAATTACTTTAATCACTGCTACATTAACAACATGCCTGGGGCAGATAGGTAGATACACATATCTAATGGCCTAATTCATGAGGCAACTGATTGCAGAGAAGAAGAGTAGTTTCATCAGCTCAGATTCTAATAAAAGAAAAGGTCAAGTTTCCTGTAGCTGTAAGTCAATTGTAGAAATGATTAAAAGTGCATCCACCTGCCTGGCAGGCGCTCCCACTCACCCCCCAGCCCTCCCCTCAGCCTGGCTCCTCTCCTTGTCCTCTGAGGGAATCAGGTGTCTGCCAGCAATTAGCCTTAATGAGCCAATAGTACTTTCCTGAGAGAGATGCTGAGGAGCCTAATAGCAGCAAGCGAGTGTGGAGGCTCTGCCTGGCAGAGACAGAGCTGTACGTCCTCACCTGCTGGCTGCACTGCACAGGGGTCCAGCAGAGCCTGGTGAGGATGCCCATCATCTCCTGCAGCCCATCTCGTGCAAACTGAAGGGCAGGGCGCCTGCCAAACGCTGCCTGTCCCCGGCACAGACGGCGCCGTTCGTGCTCTGGGGGCTGATGTTGGCTCCCAGTTTTGACTGACCTGCTCTCCCAGCTGAAGCGCCAACGTTTGCTGTGAAACCAACACCTTGTATTTGACTTCTGTAGATAGTTTGTGATGTAGGTACATTAATTACACTGTAGTTAATCTGATTACAATATGATTCTAATTTTGATGTCTGTAATCACTACCACTTCATACAGCTAGAAGC
Organism: Grallaria varia; assembly: GCA_013396735.1. Classification (NCBI taxonomy): domain Eukaryota; kingdom Metazoa; phylum Chordata; class Aves; order Passeriformes; family Formicariidae; genus Grallaria; species Grallaria varia. Next base: position 445,526 of record VWZG01006121.1, on the reverse strand, counting down.
TTAATTTAATGCCTGAATTACTTTTAATTACCTCTTATGTTCCTTACTTTCATATTTAGTACATGCACTTACTGCAAAATCCCACTATCGGAAGATTAACTTAATTACCTTATTTTCAAGTGAACTTCTATTCTTGGGCAATTCTTAGTGATCTGTGTGCTCACATCTTTAATTAGTCTCAGGCACATTGTGCACTTCTGTGTTGAGAATGCGCCTCTCTAATTGCCTTCTTATATCTGGTAATTGCAACCAGATTTCAAACTTCCTGGAGTTACATGTGTGGCAGGAACGACAGGATTCAGTTTGATACAGAGCTCATCATGTAACGAAACCCGACCGAAAACCATCAGTAAAGCAGCCGAAAGATTTTATCAAGTTCATGTTTCCTGAGTTCTGTAAAGAGTATAGCCAAGCAATAAATCTCATACACACAGTTCCACCAACAGGTGCTGTGTAGTTTCCGCAAATGTTTATAAACTCCATTAAAGTTCATGCTCTTCATTGTACGAACTACTGCCTCACATAATTGCTCCAATAAATTACATGAAGAAAAGATTTGCCTCAACCTCAGGGTCAAAACCCTTTCCCTTGGACCTGATCATACCCACTCAGAATTGAATTAGTTTCAAAACCAGCAGGGTCCTCAATGAGCATTAAATGAAGGCTCTTGCCAGACCTCCAAAGCAACAGACAGTTCTCTTCCATCGCCGCAATGACAGCAACCCCCTTGAAAACCTGCATAGTAGTAATAATGTCATCCACTCATTCCAAAACTTTGAGCAGATAACAGAATAATTGGATTTGAAACTCGCTGTTACCTTTCAGATTAGGGAAAGGACTATTATAATCATTTTCAACTGGACATGAAATAATTTTGAGAAATTAATGCACTACAGGCTAAAATACTGTAGGTACTTTTGAATAATAAGAAGCATTAGCTCCTATTAAGTTCAGTAAAATAGTTTTCCTTCATGGGATTTGGATTTACCTTGCAGTTTCTGAAAGCAGAAATTGACATCAGTAGACTAAAATACCGCAAAATAATTCAGTCATTTCATAGTGAAGGCTAGTGGCTACTACGCATTTTTCTGTCTATAACAGAGCAAGCTCTTGTTTCCTACTGAGGCACTAGAAACAAGCACAAATATTTTCAACAGAGTGATTAAAACAAGTAGTAAAGTACAAAAAAAGCTCTATTTTTTTCTAGTAGATTTTCTGAGATGTACACGAATTTATGTCCAAATGCTGAATAGCAGTCTGTCCATACAATCTCACCAGTTGACTGCTGTAAAACCTGCAATGAGCACCTTCTGCATATGTGTAGGTGGAACACACCACGTGAGTTGTTCCACTGACTTTGGCAATGCTGTGCAAATGGGTAAAGTTAAGTACCAGTTTAAAAGCGAAGTTTACTGGTAACTACTACTAAGAGATACAATAACGTGCAATATAAAGAGGAAACCTCATGTCACTACAAACCACTACAACAGCAAATGAGGTTGGCTTCTTTACACAGAGAATACCATCAATTCTGAATGAGGTCAACAGAAAGAGCAAGTACTTCTTCCTTTCAGAAAACCTGCTCAGACTCATGAGCCAGTAATACGCAGATAAAATTTATGCTTAAAGAACGGAAAAATCTCAGAAAAGCAACATTCAGTTGATTTGTTTCCTTTTCTGTTTGGTGACCAGCATGATACGAGCACAGTGATGAAATGTGTTTGATGACAAACTCCACTCAGCTATTCAAATCCCTTGTATACAGCATTCCTGGTAAGTTAAGGACCTAAATTGCTTAACCAGATGTAATGTGCAAGTTAATTGAAGGTCTTCTATGAATCCATATATGCTGCTGAAGATTGATTAAAATAGCTGTATGAAAGGTACTCAAAGCCAATGCTCTTTTATGCTGTTGATTAGTTTCTTGATGAGATTCCAGAAGGAAGAGAAATTAAGTAAAGGTGCAAAATGGCATCGAAAAGAAAAATCCAATGATGCAACTTAAGCACAAATACTCTTCTCCACAGCACACACTGGCTCTTTCTCTGGGCATATCTACATGTACACATCATAACTAGAGACAATGCTCTTGTGGCTCTTTGTGAACTCTCCACATTTCACTCTTCAGATACTGCCCAAAGCAAACAAAGAGGGATGATGCCACAGGACACCAAGGGCTATGAAGTTCTCTCCCAGGAATTTTTTGATATGTCTATTTTTAGACCGTTGATATTAAGAAAGAATTATGTAGTGCTACTAATCTATTGCATAAAACCAACATGCTTTAAACATGCTAGATGTGTTCTGTGATACCAGAAATGTGGGCTTTTGACACAGTTTACAGGTTTGAGTTGGTTTTTTTTAAATAGTGTCTATTTCTTTTTTGGGAGTGCCAACTATTTTTCTTTTGTGGAACCATTATAAAAGTATCATTAAGTGACAGGACAAGGATAAAAAAAAGTGTCCAACTATTCTCTGTGTGCCTTTTTAGTATTAATGTTGACCTCCTAACCAATAGCTTGCATAGCTCATTATCACACACAATTTTTCTAATGTTTCTAATGCTTATTTACTTAGTAGTTCAAATAATAGCTTGCATATTTTCCAATTAACCTGTTGCCTAGCAACTCTAATTTGATGTGGATAGCTAAAACATCACTGGCCTCTTTGTGAATCTGCTTCCTCATGAGGAAAAAAAGGTATATTATGATGACTGATCAAAGTCTCTGAGCAACCTGGTCTAGTGGAAGGTGTTCCTGCCCGTGGCAATGGGTTGGAACGAGATGATCTTTAAGGTCCCTTCCAACTCAAACCTTTTTACGATTCTATCATAAGAGAAGAAATAGAAAAGGAAGATCCCTGTAAAGGTGCTTAATATTCCAGGTGTCTCTGGATTTCAGTTATGATCCTTTCCACCAACTTCAACTTTTCTGTTCTCATTGGCAGTAGCTTGAACATCAGGACATGGAAAATACACTTCTATAAAATACATACACATTATGGTCCACACAAAATGCACACGTACACTTTGCTCATGAATTCTAAATTACAACTTCATCTGCTTGTCTATGTGGAGATGTTATAGAAACAAATAAATACCAACAACAGTGCAACTTGCATGTTTTTTAAGAGAACTAAAATTCAAAAGTATTTACATAGCTGATTCAGGTCATCTTTTGTGTGGCTTTTCAGTGGATATAAGCCTTACTGGCAACTCAAAAATAATCAGTGGAGGACTTAAAATACACATAGGATTAGGCTAAAAAGAAAAATTCACAAAACTATGTATCCCAAATTATCTCTCAGCATTTCATTAGCTTAATGGAAAACATTAAACAAATAATATTAATGGAAATACTAATTTGTTTGCAGGAGCATAATTATCAGAAAAACAGCTCCCTCATTTTTAATGTACTATGGTACTTTTAATTAGGTTTGAATGTTTAACTATATTCCATAAATCCTTTTGCTTATGCAGGCCATGAATTTTTAAATTCTATTTGATTTCTTTAGTTAACTACTTTCTGCAAACCATATTAATATTCAAATTTAAATTTAGGAAATGAATAAAAATATACTGACTCAAAACGATGCATTTTGCTTGATGCTACTACCTTGCTGTCCAACATTTTGTGAAGGATACAGACCAATTTTTACATCTCCAAACACCACATTTGAGATGTTCCTAAATGAGCAGAGGAGAGATGGTTATCCAACCCACCTAACAAGAGTGAATTGAGAAGGGAAATCCCAGTATAGTTGTTCCATACAGAACACCACTGCATCAATTTCTTTTGTAGTTTGTAATTTGAAATTCAGAAATGCTAAATGCTAAAAGGCCACCCTTTTCCCACGGTGAGCAGTAATTGGTTACTGATCTTCCAAATGATTATTCACATCCTTTATCTATGTCAATAAGCATTTTAAGAACCAGACAATGTTTACAAACAAATGTGCTCAATCCTCAGAATGAAGTTTTCCTTTTGCAAATAGAGTCAATTTCTTTTAAGTCCCACTGAAATAAACTGTTTACCTCCCCGATCATATTGCTGTTTCACATAATCTCACAAATATTTGTATGAAAACAATTACACAGGAGAAAAAGGTGTGTCTAGCTTTAAGAGAATATATTTCATCAGCAATCTGACTGAATATAGTCCTGACCTTATTGTACTCCAACAAGTTATGTAAATAAAATATGGTTACTTTTGTTTAGGGCCAATCAAAAATGTTTACTTACACTACAGAATAATAAAAAGGGAAAACTTCCTTCTTTTTTATTCAAAATCTCAGTTCTTCACAATGGACTTTTGAAGCAGAATTAAGTGACTGTTTGTCTTTTGTTCTGACTGTAATCAATTATCCTCTGTTCTGCCACATCAAAAATTGAAGTGAAAAATAAAAACATCATTATTTCCCATAGAAGCTGAAATCACTTTTCCTGTGAAAATCTCGTATTTTACTAAAACATGTTTTAATGAGAAATTTTTTGCTTTATATATTAGATAAGCAACCACTTTTCTATAAATACATGACTAAAAGTACTTGTGTGTCATGCTCTGAATTTCCTTCCATCAGTGACTATTTCAATTTGCTACATTTTAAAAGTACTACCTGAGATTCTCCTAACTCAGTGTCAGATGGAATTATGGTTTTAATGCTAGAAATGTCAGAATTAATGTTATTATTTTAAAATGTAGCAAAGTTAGAGACACATGGGCATGACCTATTTTTCATATCAATCACATCGTGTTAGAATGTGTATGGAACTTGGACACTTTCAGCTGCTGGAGATGATCCGGGAGGGAAGTAAATATATTATGTGGTGGCTTAATGTAATTTACTGAAATTCTCTTTCCTCTGTGACTAAAATGTCATCTGTTTTCTTGCAGATAGAGGAGACTGCACCTTAATGATCATGTCAGCATAGAGAAATACTGACATTCCCAGATATGCATTCTCAGTTACTTCCCATTTCTTTGCTGACAGACCAACAGGATAATGCTGAACTCCATAGGTAATTACAGAGTGACAAGTTTCATGATTGAAGTGCTGGTTTATCCAATTATTTTCACAGCCATGCTAGGCTTATATTTCATATCCAAAACACATCGAATTGTGCTGTTTGCTTTCCTATTACACTCCAGCCTGTGTTAGTTCACCAGTCTTTTATCTCTCAGTCTCCCAGCTGATGAGATGGCTTACATGATCTATTTATCAAGCTAAAGAATCTTGTTTTAGTTAATTTAACATAATGAAGCCTGGCTGCATGCTACTTCATCATTAGGGTTCTACCTTACCAATGATGTATTACACTGTAAAAAATTCAGATGGTTCAATGTAATGATGCATTTCGTTGGTACATCAAACAAGTCAAGTAATGATTAATTCCCTGATATACGACCAGAAGAACATTACATTGAGTCTGCTCCAATTCTGCTCTAAGTCTTTCACCGACAGTCTCACAAGAGATCCCCATGGTTACTGGCACCCTCTTCAAACATATTTCTATTTGCTGCAAAACTTGCTTTTTCTGTTCTTCTCCGATACTTTCCTTTCTTAGTTTCCTCATCTTTCCTCTGTTTTTCTTTCTGTGTCACACTCTTATCTCCATAATCTTCATACATCACTAGAATCAAATTCCTAGTCAACAGAAAGTCCAGCACAATAGGATATATTACAACATCTGTCTTTGGTTTTTATACTCTGCAACCTTTCTAGTTCTCTATTCCAGTGAAGAAGGCTACTAACAAACCTTGCCAACTGACCTCCTGGTTTCTCTGAAAGACATTTAGTTCTCTAAGTCAATACCTTTCTGATGGGCAATTAAAGCTGCATCATGTGTTTGCAGAGCTAAGCGACAAGTCACAAGGAGGACAGGTGAGTCTGAGTGACAAGGTGGGGCTCCCCCACGTGAAGGACTTCGGGCCAGGTGACACTTTTTGAGGTACCAGCCGATGGCAAAAATCTTACCTGACCAACTGCCTGCCTGTGTGCAAGTCAAATAACCCCATATTTCAGCAGGACCTACAGGACTGAGGAGCATTTGCAAACCTGGGAAATTTTGGTCCCTGCGACAGAGGAGGTGAACGCATTTTAAAACTACAGTGCTACAGGAGGGAGAACTTTTTAAAGGACATAAGAAATATTTAGGACACATGGAAAAGGTATTAAGGCCAGCAAAGTTCAATTTATTCTCTTCTACACTACAAACATCTCTAATGATTTCCTGAGTGACCACGCTGTTTTTGTCTGCAATCTTGCTGGCTTGAAAGTAGTACATTTGTAACTTTTAAAATATAATCTCTATAAATGCCTCATTATCCTATTATCTACATTAGGCTGGCAACACTAACTTGGAGAAAACATTACCTATAATATTTAAAATGTCATACTTTAACTGAGGTTTCCTAAACTGTCTGTGTTTCGTAGCCTCACTAGCACAAACCACCTTTTTCCTTTTTAAAATCCAGAATCAGTGTAATTGCTACTCTTTCCATTTACTAAGTACTACAAGGTATTTTTGTAATATGCTGATAAATTCTAAAGTGCACTACTACCAGAGACAGCTAATTCCATAATTAAACCTCTGTTCTTCCCTTTCAACTGCATGTTCTAGAATTAGACTTGATTTATTTGAGATGATCTCCCTTTCTGAGATTTTAAAACAAATTTCTTGTCCTTTGTTTTATACTAGATTTGATTTCATTTTTTTTCAATTACTGGTTTTACAATGAATAGGCTAAGATAACATAATTACAGTGAATTTACATTATTAGAATGTTAGTGTATTTAGCATAAAATCCCTGTCCTTTTACATCACTTATTATAGAAACAGCTTGTATTTTTGATAATACTCATGTGACATAATTGCTTTCCCTCAAAAATGTACAGACCAGTACTGAAGAAAAATATTTACATACTTCATTTTACATAGTATTATTATAGGTGGCTAGAAAAGTTACAATTACATTGTGTTATCTTCTGAAATATTTTGGTAAGACTTTTTTTGCATTTTAGCACAAGTTCTCTGGTTTTAACAAGAGGACAATAGTGACGAGGCCAGAGGCAAAATCAGCATCTACGTAATACCATTCTTGACCCACAAAATTACTTTACTATTTGAGTGCAGCGACTGAGTGAATGGAATGTCTTTTTCTCTGATTCATTGTGCAGGTACACATATTTATATATAAATTATTACTGGAAAAAGCTTAAAAACATTGTTACATTGCTTTAGATATATATGTGTGTAAATAGTTACTTTAGTGTATATATAAATGCCTGGGTATATACACATATACATCTGTACACACATTTCACATATTTTATACAAAAGCACCTGCCATTACTTATTTACTACAAAGTAATTCTCCTGGTTTCAGACTCCAGGGCCTCCACTGGACTGTACCAATGGCAGTGGGAAGGAGGACACAGCTGCATTTGTGAGAAAACTCATTAACTTCAATCGCTCTGCAAATTTCACAACACAGCTCTAGATAGCAACTTAATTAATGCAGAAAGCTATCATTTTATAGATTAACTCTAAAACTGGAGAGCCAGAAAAAGTAAAAGGTATTCAGGATAAAACTCATACTGTCCTGTTGCCCGATATCACTTTTTTTTCCTTACCAGTGTCCTGTCCTCACGTGACTGATCTTTTGGTAGAAAATTTTTCTACACTGAACATCCAGAACATTCTAAATAAATCTTAACATTCTAATTAAAAGTAAAATAATTATTTATTTATTGCAGTTAGGCAAAAAATTGCTCCTTTTTTTTTAATAGTCATTTAAGTGAATGTAACTAATCAATGCAACCATTTAAAACTTATTAAAATTGACCATCTTTGATTGATGTAGGTGCTGTTGCTGCTCTTTGCAAACCTCTGCACACTCCCCAACTGCTGAGCACACTGGAAGCTTTTGGGATGTGTTTATACAGGGCAACAGCCACGGAGACCCAAAATTTCACATTTATCACACCACGTCCACTTGATATTTCATCAAGATATCAGTGAAAGAATGTAAACCCTCATCTACAAAGGATGGTATAAACAAGTTGATATAAAGAGAATTTCCCGGAGAAAACCTGGCAGCTGCCACCAAACCAAGTAGTTTCCATTCCATGCAAGGAAAGGAACAAAAAGGAGCAGGTGCCCCAAACCCCCTGATCTGGACTGCCTTGTCCACAGTCGTATGACTGCTCATAAACCTGTAGTGGGTAATTACAGGTGTTTAACAAGGATACAGACATGGGGCAATTTGGATTCCAATGCCCATATATGCATCTTTTTAAAACATATTTATATTTCCCCCTTAATTCCACACAGAAGACCAGCATGGATTCCCTGGAAGTGCACTTGGATGATACATAGCCCAGTCCTGCTGCAGCAGCTGCCAACAGGCAACAGCCCAGCCCTTCCAGGTAGGGGCATATATACCACACAAGTGGCTTTGGGACTTTCCTGGTCCACTTTTTCATTCCTTCGTANTATATACCACACAAGTGGCTTTGGTGCACTTTTTCACTCCTTCGTGCTGTCAAAGTGACTTACAGGCTGTGCAGGGTTATGAGACTACAGGACAGCCCTTTGGGGGACATGCAGTGTATCTGAAAGGGCCATAAGAAAGAGCCAGGAAAATTTATTTGGACCAACGAGAGAAAATTTAATTCCTCCCTCTTTGACAGGTAGGAAAATGGGCTCCAGTTCCTGTAATGTCCATGATCTGCATTTTCTGACAATATTCTGGATTTTTATGCATCTTAGTAACCAGAGGCAAGTTTCTGAAAAAAATAAAAATTACTAGAAATGTACACAATATTTTTAACTATACCTGTTGTTTGAGGGCTGACCTTCAAGTCACTGTTTATGAATAAAAAAGTGTGATTTTATTATTTCCACAAAGTCTGTACACCTCTCTGCCTCAGAGGAATTTAGCAGAAATCTATAAGTTAGTTCTTTGATACTTTTATCAAACACTGTTCCCATCATTTGTCACCAGCAGGACTACAAACAGCAGCAGTCTGGAAACCTGTTTAATCAAAGCAATCTTAGGTCTTAACTAACATTTGCAAGCAAGGTATTACATCCTTTGAAACTCACAAGAACATCTGGTCCCAAAAGGGACAAACAGGCTTCTAGGTTTTTTTGCAGTCCTCTCCTCTGAATTTATACTAGTAAAGAAAAAAAAAAAAAAAAAACAAGGACTGAAAAAACCCCAAACAAACAAAAAAAATCAAAACAAAAAACCCCTGCAAACTGCCTAAAACCTCCAAATCAAAACAACTTTTAAAGCAGGGGAAACCAGCAGACTTCAATGAGCCAGCAGATTTCTACCTGAATCTCTCATGTTCTCTCAGATTCTCTGTTTTAATTTGAGCCAAGGAAGGCATGAAAGGAGATGAGGGTCTGATGTGCTTCAACAAATTCTTCAGACATTACCACAGTATCTGAAAGACTAAGACCATAAATAAAGAAGCCAGTGAAATTATTCCATAACAAAACACCTTATAAATTGGGAAAAAGAACATGTTTAATTCAAAATGTTCATTGCACAAACATCTCATGGGATTTTAATTCTTAGAATGGGATGGAGGCTAGGTATTTGCTGTTTATCAAATTTTAATCCCCAACTACAATCAAACTTTCCCAAAAGGAGACTTCAAAACAATCTCTGATAGGCGCAGCAGGCAAGTACAGGTTTCATCAATGTCCATGTAAGAACATGACTCCTTCTAGGACCAGAGCAGGACTTTGGATAGGGGCTGCACCAGAGCGCTGTGAATTAATTTCAGTGCCCTTCTCAGCTGGTAAATCAGCAGGGAACACAATCTATAGAACTGTGACACTGCCCAGCTTGGCTTGTCAGGCACTCCAAGTGTGGACAGAAAATGTAGTTTCTCCATATCAAGCCCTCTGTGTATCAACATTCCAGAAGCTAAAGCATTTCAAGTCAGTTGCTCATTTCTTTCCACCCAGCCAACAGTGAACATCTCAGCCTACAAACTCCATTTCTTCTAAACATCATTGCTGGCAGATGTGGGCTCAGTGCTGTGTTTCTCCTGCAGAGGGAGGAGGTTGGCACTGTTAGAATTTGATTACATTTGCACTCAGTTCCTCCAGCAGATTTCATATGGAATGAAAGCAACCCTAAGAGCAAACCTCTGACACCTCTCCTAATGCATTTTCCTAACAAACTGTAACCCTCACAGCTATCTAAATATCCATGAGATATTTCCTTGGCCCCATGAGCATAGCAACTGAGCAAATAACAGTCTCCGTTCTCTCAAACTACAACTCCTTCCTTTTCAGGTCTACACCATGGGAAGAAAAAGCAGGATTTTTTTCACTGCAACTCCACGCAGTAGTAATGACTTATCCCAGATAAAAAGGATTGTTTTGCTTGCATCAGACTCATGACAGACAAGCAACAGCCTTTTACACCAAAAAAGACTGTCAAAGGAAACTAGAAGCAAATGCACAAGAAATTAAATTACATCCCACTCCAACAGAATTTCCATTTTACCTTCAAATCTGTCTTCAGTTGTCTTTGCTCAGAGAAAAAAAAAATAAATCAAAGCCCTTTAAGAGTCTGAACTAGAACTAAACTGCAAGTAAGGAAGCATATGATTAATTTAAGTTATGTGAATGGCAATAATGGTGATGCTCCAGCTCTGCAAATAGGGTGCATTGCTATTGACTTTATAAAGCCTGAATTTCAATTACACAGGAGGGAACTGTTTCATTCCAATAAGTCGTATCTTCTAATGGTTTGCTATTTGATTTATATTATTACTTCTACTGTGCTGTACATGTTAATGTAGATGTCAGCCCATCAGGTAAGGCACTCTTCAAACACACTAAGTATTCTACAAACATGGAACTCTATTTAGGAGACCCTTCTTACCTGAAGAAGGCAGAAATCTTCATAGATAAGGTCAGACTGATCTAAAACATGTCCCATCATCTCCAAACCTTTCCAAAGTCAGACACCACACCCAGATCTCCTTGTGTAGTAGCTCCACAACTAAACTTCACTGGATGTTGGAGTTTCTTCCCTTGCAATGGTTCTCTTTCTTGCCTTGGCAAATGTGCATGATTTGAACCCAAACCAGAGGAATTATTTTATTGTACCTATTTTTACACTTATTTTGAATGCAAATGGGTGTAAGATCAGCAACCAGCATCGTTGCTTGGAACCCCAGAAATGATGAGTCCCCAGGTGCAAAACAAAAGTATTCCTTAATTTTTTTTTCCCACAAATGTTGCTAGATGCCAAATTCATCACAGCTCAGGCAGCAATGTTATTCCTACAAATACCTGTGCAACCTAACAGATTTGTTATGCGTCGGTACTGAGAGCAGGAACATCAAAATACATCAGGTGAACCACATTTTGAAAGGGCTTTTTCATACTCGGGGTAACTTCCAACATTCTTGCAGGAAAAGAAGTTTTCAGTAATCACAGTCTCCAACTAGGTGGCTTTTTTTTACCTCTCAGTTTCCACACAAACCAAGTTACCTCCCTTTCAACTGGAATCACACCAAACGAGACATTGTTATTTCTCTGGGCTGTGATCAAGTAGTGATTTAACAAAGTACAAACTGTTTGCTAAATCCAGACAGATCACATCTAATGATGGATGGCTAAGTAATCCAGGAGAAATCAAGGGGACCTGATTCTCTTCAAAATTATCTGCCATCTGCTACAAATCCCCTCCTTCCCTACAGATTTTAAGTGGGGTTAGTTGCACAGCAGGAAGACTGGGGAAAAAATACAGTCGACAGGGAGCAATTTACTAGAAAAATATGAGAGTTCTTTACACAACCCCTTGTGGAAATATTTAGGGTTCTGGATGAAAACTTTTGCACAGAAACCTCACTATGACCAGACACCAGGGAAAGGGCCATCCACTCCATATGTACTTTTAGATTTTTATTGGAGATTTTTTGTCTTTTGGAATGAAGTCTGACTGCCACTTAAGCAGTTTTCATGAAGGCTGTCATGAAACTGGATGTCAAAATATCCCATTTTTTTGACAGTCTTTCCTTACTTCCTCACATACTTTTCTTACATTAATTTCTTTGAAATCTTGTTCCTACAAAAATCACTGAAAACCAAAGATGGTCATCCATTCCAGAATTACGGGAACTTTGGGAGCAAATCTACTGTGACAGGTAAGAATCACCTAATGAGATACCCAGGCACCAAGAGTTCTGCTCAAGACTGTTGTTTGACTGCAAATAAATCCCAACAAAATCCCCTTCCCTGAGATAATTTGGACAAAAGAAAGACAAGCCATAGTCCTACAGATCTTACCCTCCCTTGAGAAACTGTAAGGACATTTTTAGCAAGATGTAAGGATTCAGAGCAGAATAACTATTAGTTCAGTCAGAAACTCTAACAGGAAAAGTCTAATCTTGCTGCAAGGATCACACAGTCTCCAAGGGGAGACGCTGTTGGCTTTCTTCCTACCCTGTAGTAAGATATATATGTACATATATACACACCCTGAACTATATCAGTGTTTATTTCAGTGTTCACACAGGTTGAGACACGCAGCTATCCATGCATCTATGCCTTCAAGCAACACAGAGAAAAAATAATGGAATGGCTGGCAAATTCAGAAACAAATCAGTAATCTAGGTTACACTGGGGAAAAAAAGCACTATTTCATTATACACACACAACAGGCTCACTACTGAAATACAGACCTGAACAGTCAAAAAGAGACACATTCCTCAACAAACTTGAACACAACACCTGACTTGTGAAGAGTCCCAATTAAATAATATTTCCACTGATACTGCTACAAGTTGAAGACACAGCCGGCAGCAGCCACCCCGCACCCCTCAGGTGACAGGGCTGTGGACACACTGACAACCCACACCGAGCTCTGCCTCCCTTGCCCACCACAGCACTCATCTGGTCACTTCCCTCAGACCAACCATCTATTTTTTTTTTCACAGAACACATGGGGATTAAACGTTGTCAAAACTTCTGTCAAACCCTGATAGAATTAGTCAGCAGGTGTAGAGGCTTTGGGAGCATCGGACACGGAGTGCAACCGCACGTGTCTTAGCTCCTTAGAAAGCCTTGCTAGGGATACTGCAGAATTGGAGAGTTTTAGAGATAACCAGTAAAATCCACGGCAGGAATACAAAGACGTCCCTCTTGAGAGCTCGAAAAGGATAGGGCAATAATCACGGTACGTTGCACCAGGTCAAACCCATTTCACAGTCTAAAACTCACATCATTATTTTTCCATTCAGCAACCATTCATACGTATAGAGAGAATGCTGAGAAGGAAAGAGTGTGTCTGCACAGCTGATCATTTGCAACACACAAGAAAAGCCTTCCCCTTCAAATAAATGGGTTAGCGGGGAAAAGTGGGCTCTTTCAAATGTAGTGGATGTGGCTCACTCCCTCCTCAGTGGTAGCTCCGGCCCCTATGGCTACACACGGCCATCTATTGAGTTGTAAACCAGCGGTGTGTATGCTTACTTCTAATCCATGCTGGAAATGCACTGGGATGGATCTTCCTGGACAACCACAGCCTGAGGCAGCATCGGGGTGGTTGGTCCAAGAGGTCAGATGCTCTCCCTGATGCTGGATGGGTCACAGACACAGGGAGATTACTGGAAAAGAAAGCAGGGGAGCTACAGTCTCCTTTTGGGATGTGGCAACTCTTATGGACATGGAGTGTCATCAGCTGAAGGGTTTGAAGGGGAAGGAAGGACTCGAAGTAGGAAGATGACTCATTTTCTCTTAATGTCCTGTCATCTGGGTCTGAAAGGCAATAATCATTAAGTCAGGTTTTAATTATGTGGTGTATGGTAGCATCTGGATTTATGCTCCTGAATAGAGAAAGCAGAAATAAACCCAGCATGTGTTAAGATTATGGTCCATGGAAGGATGGGAGTTCATATCATCTAATTAAAATAATGAAAAAAGGACAAAATTGATCCACTTAACTTCTAAAACACTCATAAACTACCAAATCCAGAGGGTCTATGCGCAAATAACAAATAAATTACCACCAACAGTTATTAAAGCATAAGACAGCAACAACTAGAAAGGCATCTAAAATGAGTTTTTCACACAGCTGCTTTTTAAAAAGTTAAAGAATTCAAAAATGCAATAGACAATGAGAAGTAAAGCGATCAACACAGAAGAGGCACGAAGGACACAAACCCCTTCTTGTTATGGAAGTTTTCTATATGAGTAACAAATTATTCTAAAAACCTTATGAAGACAACTTTGGCCCAATTTCGGAGTTTCCTCTAAAAATTATTTGAAGGATTACTTAGTATTTTAGTGACTTTGTATTTCTTAGTAACTTAAATTTCCTCCTTCATTAAGTAGTATTCTCATTTTTTTCTCTGATGAAAACACGTGCCTTCAAGTTGTTGGAAAAACCACATGCACAGAATAATTAATATATTTTCTGTTTCTTATAATCTCCCACAGTTTTCCCCCAAACTAAAAATTATAAAAGACACTCACATAACAGCAGTGCTGTTTCTAACAGGAACATGGGCCAAAAATTAAAACTAAACTTATGCGAAGAACTGTCTGAAAATGTGAAATGCTTTACAGTTTCTTCATTCTGGCTGCCTATTACATAGGTCTCACTAGAACTATATGTTAGGGCACATAAGTATAAAAACAAGAAATTCAGTTCAAAATCAGCTTCATAAACTTCAAATACGGGAATACTGTGTCTATGACAAAGAACGGTATCTGCATTTGTATTTGTTACCCATCATACAGCTAATACAAAGCAATATAAATTGCTCCCTACGAGGAAAATGAAGAAAGAAAACAATATGGGAAACAAGAAAGCATTGGATATGAAGGTCATGGTTTTCAACAGCAAAAGTCTTGAACCCGCTGCAATTAAAAAACAAACAAACAAAACCACAAAAAAACCCAGAAGCAATTACTTAATAAAATGCAATTTGCTAATTGTGCCGCCTTTCTCCAGATTTAACGCGAATTAAAGAACACAGCATTCCTATTCAAAAGAGAAGGGAGGAACAGAGATAAGGGAAGAAAAGAGAAGACAGAAGTAGTTTCTTGCTTGTGAAAGGTGAACAGCAAGTTCAGAAGAAACAAAACTTACATAACAAATTTACCATAATGACAAGTCAAACTATCAGAAACAGGTTTCAAAGGATCATGAAAATTACTTAAAATTATTCAGATTTAACACTAACTTGTAATTATTTTACTGGCTTTTAAACTGGAAAAAAAACCACAAACAGATTCACATTTTGAAGTCTATGTACAATCAAAAAGTGCTTCATAAACAGCACAAAATATAATAAAACTCGTGATAACCTAAGAGCGGTCCCTGTGAATGCCACCTGAGAAGACGTCCCAAAGAGCATCTTTTTGCCTCCTGAGGCCAGTTTTGTGTTACCACCATTAGAAGATATATACACAAACCCTCCACACTCCTGGTACTGCACCGTACAATCAGTATTGCCAAATCAATACTTTGCTTCACCCTGGCCACTCAAAAAAAATGTAACTAAAAGCATTTCCAGCTTTACATGGACACTGCACAAAACTAGAGTAAGTCTTATAAAAGTCCTCAAATCAAACTGCCTTGCAATTCCTGTTACTCTGGCTTGGAGTCACATTACATGCCAGAGTACTGGTTCCTGTAAATTGGATGCATTTACTCTTTTTCATCTTTTCTCTATACAGAAAATTATCTGAAGTCTGCTCATAGAATTCAACATAATTCAGGTGTTTCGTAATTAAAGATGGCCAAAAATGAAGCCAAGAACATTTAATTATGTGCACTGACAAAGACTCTGATGCAATAACACACACAACAAATTAGCAACTTTAGAGAATCCTCTGTGGGCTTTCTCTTTCAAAGAGAAGGACCAGTTTTTAAAATATTAAACATGTTTTTCCTTTAATTTGAAATCAAGAAAATTTTACATGTCTACTTGTCAGAACACGTGATTCTCAACAAGGGAAATTCCTGTGCACAGTCAGGATTCCAGAACACTCACTAAGAGCTGCCTGCACAAAAATTACTCAGCTAGATAATGAAAAAAACAAAATCAAAACAAAGAGAAAAAAATGTTTGTTGCAAATGTTTTGAGTTGGTTCTCAAAAACAAATGAGAAAAACTCAACACACATGTACACAAAGCAAGAATCTTTAAAGGCTCCCTTAGCCTCCGTGGGAAATCAGAGGGGTTCATCCTGCTATAACTTGTGCAATTCGACCGGCACAATAAAACAATTCTGCAAGGGAAAACAGCTTTCTGTTCTACAAAAGGGAAAGTTGCCTCATCAAAACGAGGAGGGAGAACTGAAGGTCAGAACAATGAGTCATCTTCTTCCTGAGGCAGAGTCACATCAGAGAGACCCTGAAAGAGTCAAGTAGTTACTCACACGCATTTGAGAGAAGAAAAAAAAAAATCACATAAATGAAAATTGGCTGAAAATAAGCACCATTTGTCTGTCTGGTTTGGAGCTATTGTGCCTTCTACAGTGTATCACTAAGGTGGGTGATTATAGCAAATTACAGTAAAAGAAAATCTTCCAGGGAAGTTTTGAGAGAGACACTGATTGGTTAGCAAATGTAGAAAAGAGGAAGAAAATGAATAGCAATAAAGGGAGGGAATATATTAAAAAAAAAAAAAAAACAAAACCAAAAAACAACAACAACTGACATCAGACAAAGAAGCTCCTAAAAATCCTTTTTTCCCCCCCACCATTAATACTAGGAAGTGAATGAAAGACAAAAAGATGAAAGAAGGATGTAAGACATCTTCTCAGTCATGGCACGTATTTTTTGTTTTCTAGTTACAAGTAACAGAGGAAATCCTTCCCTGTCCCCTGAGTTGACCTCTGCAAGCCACAGTGCTGAACAAAACTCCCAGTCAAATGTAATGGCAAGAGCCACAGTGACAGCAGGGACCATCCTGATGCACCCACCAAGGAAGGCGGACACTTCTTCAACCCCTCTGCGCCTGTACCCACCAACCCCATGGAAACACGGGAAGGGCTGTCTGTGCTCCGAGCGCGGCGGCACCAACGAGTGACTGAAGGAGGAGCAGGTCGCACAAAGCCGGGTCCCAGCGCCCAGATGGTCCAGCACACGTGGACACAACGGGCAGGGAGCTCGGCCTTGGGCCTGGTTCCTGCACAGCCTTTCAGCTTCCTGTGCATGTTGTTCAACAGCGCGACAGAACTGGGTCTGTAGATGCTCCAGCTCAGAGCCAAGAGACAAAAACCAGGTCTTACAGTGTCAACATATACGATCAATGGCAAAGCCCAGAGGCTAAGACCAAAGGATGTGAAAGGGAGATGTTTGTCAGTATTACGAATATTTTTGTTGCTATTAAAAATATTTACTATTTCAAAGTTGGGCAAAGAATCAGAAATACATTCCCAAAATTTGCAGTGTCTTGGCTTAACTTCAATATTATATATACACTTTTCTTATGACTTAAAACTTGTTTCAAGGTTTTTAAGTGATGAAGGCACAGTAAGAGGCAAATCCCCTGATAAACATTTAAACGTACATTTCAAATAACTTGTGCTCAGAATCTCTCTCTGCTTTTCAAATGGAGTTTCTCCCTAGCCATAACCAATTCTTCTTTTCAAACCATGTTTCAGTCACAGTGAATTCCATTATTTTTTTTATTCAGTTTCAAAAGAGTACCTTAAGTAAAAGAGCTCATGAAACTTTTGTACCATAAACAAGCTAGAGTAAGTTTAATGGGACTAATTACACCTCAAGCATTCTTGTCACATGCCAGAGAACAACCATTTGCACAGCAGACTGATATTGCTCTGCAAAACCATCACAGAAAGTGACATCATTCACTTTCCTGATGAACCTTCAAATGAAAACAATGTGAAATTAAATAATTGTTCTTACAGTTCTAATACTTTGATGTCATTCAACCACAGATGTGGCACTGATAGCATTGTAACATTATTCCTGTATCCTTCCAAAATACCATGTCTTTTGCATACGTATGGCATTAAGACCACAAGTGTACTGTTTCCAGATTATAATGAGAACTCATTTTCCATTTTGATATCACCTTTGTCATAGCACTAAACAATTCTGCATCCTCTGGGAACATATATAGTTACACTACTTTAAGAAATATGTTAGACAACACTACTTGGACTTTTCAGTACTCTGGTACACATTGTTCTTTCTAAGCTCCTCTCCTTATAACATTCCTTGATAAGTCTACTTCCCTTTTAGGCACCAATTAAGGAATATGACGCCTGAGTAACAGCCCTGTAAAGCAATGAAAAGGCAGACAGTTGATGGCAAAATGAGGGTGGAGTGTATTCTGAATGTCTGCCCAGACTACACATTCCCAATGGGATAATAAAGCAGTTAGAAAAGAGAGTGGTGGAATGGCCACTCTATCAAATTACAGTATGTAGAAAAGGTCAAAGCAGTAGAGCACAATGACATAATTCACAGATTATACAAGGCATTAAAATTCTGATATGACATTCTTTGGGAAAAAAAAAAAAAAAGATTGTAACGAGGACAGAAAATGGCAGAACATTAATCCATTCCCATGACAACATTTGTACTCCAAGTTGAAAACGTACAAATGCAACCTTCGTTAAGGCTTTGCTAGTACTGGTTACCTGGCTTAATTTTGGGTACTACATATTGAATTGCTGTCAACAAGGGCTGATTACATGGAATGGAACTGGGTGAGGGGATGACGTTGAATGACATGAGTTATACTTCTAAGGATAACCACAAGTTTATCATATCGGTCTCCTGTTCTAAGACCCAAGTGCATACACCTTGTACAAACATGAATAGACACAGCTGTAAGGAAGAGGGCAACATATAAAGCTTTAATGGGCATCATATAATGCCTTAGATCACTCCAGTTACTCGCCTATCATTTAGATTTTTTATCTCTGTAACTCAGTAAATAATACCAACTACCACGAAACTGAGGTTCACCTAAGCCATCACCATTCCACACAATTCTTGCATGTCACAACTGAAAAATGTTTTGTGAAAAAATTAGAGGGAAAAAGAAAGGCAGTAGCCACAGTACCCTGTGGAAAAGAAATCTCCAGGAGCAGCACATATCACAAGCCCACTTTGACTGAGGCATATATGGAACTTTTTTGAATAAGATCCCTTATTTAAAATTTTGGAACTGGAGGAAACAGTGAAATTCAGTAGTAAATTTACCTAAAACTAGTTTGATTTTTAATACAGTTAAATTCTCAGTACAGTTATCTGGGGAATACTTAAAGTACAGCGTTTCATTAACATTAAACCATGTACCCTCATCTTTGACGCAGCAGTAGCATTAAAACTAGTTATAGAATTTTAAGTCAGAAAGGACATAAGCTACAAAGAGAGCTCTTTTCTGCCAAGGTGACAATCCTAATACAAATGTAGATTTTATATTCCATTATCTTTGGTGATTAAAAGTCAGTTTGTACACTTGCCAAGTGATTTGAGTTCATGCCCTTAGCTCATGAAAACTTCCCTAAAGGGGAAAAAATTCAGGAATAGAACCATAATGAATATTGTATTTGATGATGTAACATGCCAACTACTTTATCATTTCTTTTCTGTCTATAGAACCACACAGCAGGTGAAATAGTTATCCCTGTGTTTTGCAGCCAAATCTCAGGGGCAGGACTTCTTGTTCCTGACTATCCACTTAGCCCAAGACTGAGAGTAATTTGCCCTTATTTCTTGTCATCCTCTTTTGTACTTCAGAGCCAAATGAGCCTGCACCACTGCTCAAATGTTTAGGCTGGCAGCTTCAAAGATACACTTTGCTAAACACTGAACTGTGACATAGCCTTTAAAAAAAGGATGCACTACTGTAGTATCATATAGCATCATATTGTATTTTCAGGCTAAATATTTTCAGATTTTTTCAGGTTTTTACCATTTTTGAACACTTAAAACCTTTATGCTTATGTAGAACATGCAATTATTATAAAACCATCAAGCCTGTTGGTTTTACTCCTCCAGTGTGCATCCCTACTGGTTAGCAGTATCAGCTGCAGGGCATACTCCAGAAACTCAAGTCAGAGCACCAAAGAAATAACTTAGAGAATAATCTATGCAACTGTTTAAATATGAAATCACAAAATCACAGGATAATTTGTATTGGAGGGGACCTCCAGAGGTCATCTAGTCCAACCTCCTGCTTGAAGCTGGACTAACTTCAAAGGTGGATGTGCTTGCTGAGGACCTAAATGAAATATGCATAGGTAGCACCCAGGAACTCACATCTTCAGGTGAGTGTTGGGTTACTGTCTTAAGATCCCTGTTATATTCTCTCTGGCCCTATGGATCATTCATGGTTTTTTCAAGTAGTAAGTCAACCTCAAAAGCTACTTTAGCTGGATAAAAATGCCGGTCAGAGTCTGTTTCCTATTTAGCATAACAGAGGATGGAGCTTGATTAGCAGGTCTAGAGCAATTACATTATGCATTATTAAGAATACTGATAAAGCAATACTGTAACAAGCTCTCATCATGAGAAATCCCAGTCTAAAAACAGACCAGCCCACTGAATTAAAAAGCCGACAGATGTGTCAAATCATACTTGTGCATTAAGATGAACAGCAGTAAAAACACTGAAAAAGTAAGTCAGAGTTTTTACTTCAAACCAGATGACCCCATGAACTCCAAAACAAGCATAATTTGCTGATGTATTTTCCACATCCTCCTAAGTAATTAATAATACTGGTTAAAATCTGACAATTACAAAACAATGTCCCACAGAACATGGATTTTGCAGTATATTAACAAGGGGGGAAAAATCCTTACTGACCTTCTGAGACTAAATCCAATAAATACACTCAAATGAATGAGGTAAGTTTGCAACCAGTGCTTTAAGTTTTAATTTCTGCAGCTCCCCAGGGAATCTTATTCCAGGCATCAAGAGATCTGAAAACTCTGCCCACTCAGAGCTCTGCTTGCAGGGCTCTGCCACACCAACTCTCCTCAGAGCTGAAGCACCTCTGAAATGATGTGCAGAGGTGACCCAGCTTTGTATGCTCGTTATTAGAAGTGCCTTACAGAGTCATCAATGTTCTTACTGGATAAATATCACAGTAGGAACCACAATGTGCATTGCAACCATTTTCCTGTAATTTATAATGAACAGAAATAAAGCTTCTTTCTCTCATCCCTGCCATTATTATTTACGTTATAAAGCCAGCACTATATACTGGAATAAAATAACTGTCACCAGATGCACCCTTTTCTTTCTGGCAAATTGGAGCTTTGGTGGAGAAACACATAAGGCTATTTGAAGTCAAAAGAGTTACGCTATGGATAAACCACCGTGGTGGTATTTCACAATTTCAAGTCATTACCACACAAGCTTTGGCTTGTCTCTGTGATACACAGTGCAATGTTCTTTAGAGAAGTGAACTGTGCTTCTCGCAAAGTGTTTCAGATGGGAGTCTCTTTACTGTCTTTTTCCATTGCATTTTAAATATTTGATATGTATGTCTTCAGAGAAAGGCCTCCCTATTTGCAGTGCCTTTGATTCAAAGATGTTGCCATCTTCTTCATTTAGGAAGCACTGAAACGTATTTCTGGGAAATCTGTGAGCTGAAATGTGTTTTATTTCCAAGTCAATATGCCAGGAAAAAGCAGCACAGAGCATTTGGTGTCTTTTACCACTAAGAGAAGAGAGAATGACCTTGCACAGCAAAGAGAAATACACTTCCAGCATTAACTAAGCTGAAGCTCCAGGGAAGCACGTGGTGGCATCACAATTTCTTTTCTACCACTAGTATTGATGTGTGCACTGCTGCAGAGAATGGTAGAAAGAATATAAAGGCCAGAATTTAAGTGCAAAAATACAAAAATATGAGGACAAGCAATTATATGTATGCTGTAATATTTAAAATTATACCACAAAATTGCAATGGATAACAGGACACCACTCTCTGCTAATCATTGATTGTATTCAATTTAAGTCTTAAGAAACCATATTACAAGTATAGATCATAATATTGAATTTATGTCTCCAAAGAAATGCAACAGTGTAAGAAAGAATGTATACATTGTGATTTTATGTTCCTGTGTTGTTTTTTAAGAGACCACAACACAAAAAAAGTTGGGTCTTAGGTGGCCACAGGAAAATAAAACCACTCTGTAATTTTTTGTGCAGTTATATTAATCTTGCCACTTCTAGCTAATTTTGGGTGCCTGATACAAAGCAGCATCCAAAGTAATTAATATTTTACAAAAGCTCATGAAAGTTAATGCTACGTCCCATTCTAATATGCTTTAGATAGATCAGTTCCTTGCCACTGAAATCCACCCAATTCTGCAACAAAGCAGCAATTTCACAGGGCTGTATCAATATTGTGACACAGGCTTGGGGCCACTGGCCCAGCGCACTCATATCCAAAATTAACTGGCTCTTCTGACAAGTAACAGTTCATGGTACTGGCTGAGCATCAGCAGCCACGGCTGGATGTTCTGAATCCTCCATTCCTGGCACGGAGGATCCCTCCCAGTTAGGCCAGTCAGGTGTCAGAGACTACAGGATTTGAGCTCAGAGCAGCAGGAAATGTGGCCTGTGTTCACGGGGCATCTGCCACGAGACTTTCTACGCACCAGATTGCACAGGAAACCCATAGATGGGTACGCAAGAGACAGAGCCCGCTCAGCATTGTAAACAGCTGCATCTCACACTGGGTACCACAGTATGAACGGCAGCAAAGGATCGGAGGTGGAAGCGACACAAACAGCGGCTGGTATTGTCATAGCAACTGAGGCTGGGCACAGGCTGAGGGGCACACTCGTGCAGCTGAACTGCAACAACTCAGAGAACACAGACCCCGCCTGTCCTTTGGAAGCTTCCTCAGCACGACCAGTGGGACTGTCAGACCATGCACGCTGTGGAAAAGCAACTGAGGGAGCAGCTCCTCGAGATACAAAGGTTAAACTGGAGATTCACAGGCACAACAGCAGAGCAATCTCCAAAGCAGTGTTAGGAACTGTCCCCAACAGGAACGAGCTTCATGACTGAGAATAATTTAGAGTGAAAGAAAATCTCATCAGCAACCTTCTGGAGAAAAACAAAAACACTTTTGTCACCCTGAAAATTCAGGGTGGTGGGTTTTTGGGTTTCTTTTTTGTTAATTTTACATTATGAATAATTTCAATAATGAGACTCTAAACATATTGCAGCTCCGTGTTGGGACATCACTATTCTTATTCTTAATACAGCTATTGTTAAAGTCGTGCCTAAATATTAGTCAGGTGATGTTCTGCCGAGTAAGATTAATAACCATTAATAATGGTTGTTAATGCTCTCTTTAATAAAAAAAAAATCAAGTGATACAGCATTTCAGTTTTACCTTGAAAATTCTCAGCTGACCTTCTGGAGAAGAGAATTCACAGGATGCCAGGTGTTGGAATGTGTACTTGCCTATTATTCCACGCACATCTCAAAACTCAAATCTTTTGGACTCTGGCCCAGCGAAACACAGAAAGGCTCAATACTAGATCAGGTACTGAGTCCTATAAATGGATGATATTTTTTCTTCATTATTCATAGAGTTTTATCATCGCCTCATTCCCTAAGTTTACTACACCTTGTTAGAAAGTTCCTCAGATCTGTCACACTCTACCTGCCCTTTCTCACTTGGCTGGAGTGACTCCTCCCTCACTCAGACATACAGACCTCTGAAGAAAAACATTTATCACATGCAAAATAGTTATTAAAAACAGAACAGAAGGGAGGAAAACAATCCCCTTTAGAGCTTATTTTGTCAGATGAACAAGTCAACAGAAATTAATTGCACTGAATTAAGCAAGCTCAAGAGCAAAATTCAGTTCTATATACACTACCAAGTCCCAATTTTATTTTCTATACCACTTATTGTGCCCTCAGTTTGCAGAAGATGAGCAATCAAAAACTCCTCGCATCAGCTTTAATTGCTCCCATATCCAACGTGCAAGTGCTGGCACAGTAATTCTTCTGACACGCATTTTAAAAGTGTCAGTTTTCTCGTTTTTTAAAGTAGTTAACACAGACCTCACATAATCACCTTACGCCATTATCAATTCTGCATTGTTCTTTTTTTAACATTTCCACCTTCTTTTATGGAACGTACCTATGTGACTGCAGAAGAGACCTGCTTTAGATCACTAAATCTTTGTTTCTTTAACTTGTACCACTCCGAGATGTTTGACAGAGGGATAAATTCAATGAAAACATCAAATTTATTCTAAAGAACTGGAGGCATTCCTTAACACCTAAAGATAGTATGTGAAATACAAAAAAACTTGTCAATATTTTCCCAGTCTTTCACCTTCTGTACAGAACACTAAAGTCTGTTGCAGAAGGTTAAGTGGTGACCATACAAATATAACTTTTTAGAGCACTATCAGCTATATAAAACTAATTTGAAGTCACAAAACCCTCTTTTTGGTGCATCAATGACTTTTACTATGACAATGATGATATGATAACCTGAGTTATTAGAAAAAGTAATTTCCCAGTTATTGTATCAAGAGGCAGTAATTACTATTTCAATAAAGAAAGTGAAAACTATTAGGATGGGGAAAGAGGAGTAAATTAACTTTATACCCTACACTCAATTAAACTATCATAGCAAGAAGGCAATGAATTAAGGTAATTTGAGGGAAGGAATGGGGTTTTACATGAAGTGTTTAAATTTTTTGAAAATCCACTGAAATCAAACATAACAGCAGTATTAACCATACTAACAGCTCCTAAGAACCTATGTAAAATAGCCTTATAAAATATAAGTAAAATATGCCTATTTGTATAGCTCAGCATGTAATTCTGGCACTAAAAATTCACTGAAGTGTTCGCCAGGGACAATCTTCTGTGCTATTCTCACCCACTGCAAATTCATGAAAATTGGGGTTACTAAAAATAGACACGTTTCCACCATCAAAAACATTTCCAAAATCTTTTAGGGACTTGCCATAAGGCTGAAGCACTTTTCCCCTCTGATAAAATTTTAGACATTGTACATTTTGCACAGACAATAAGTACAATTGTCAAGAACTCTTTCAAATTCGAATCCAGAATGAGAATTCTTTTTTACATACTTTGAAGCAATCCGAATATTTATTGCTCCTATCTTTGTAATGCTTTTCCTTTCATCTTTAGGAATTAATTTTTTTTTTTTAATTAAATGTGTTCCTATTACAGTCCACATACGTCTAAGGCTGTTCATGGAAAATATTTCACCATCTCTTATTTTATCCAAGAATCTCAAAAAAACCTCAGTTAAGTGCCTGCAGTAAGGTGAAACAAAAACAAATCATAAGTGGCTTATACAAACGAGAACTTAATTTTGGCTCATTTGGTGTTCCCAATTTATTTGACACCAATTCCCATAAAACTCCTCTTTAGGGATCTCCTAAGTTCTAAAACTAGAGAGATTTTAATTGCAACTTTTGTTCTCCAAATGTTTATGTTGCTTTATACAAACAACAATTAAAGAAAATTAAATGCTCTAAGTGACATTTTTGTAATAACATGAGCTTAGCCAACAGCTACCAAATTGAAAGAGCATTGAAAGAGAACTGATCATGATGAGTTTTGAACAAAGTGCCCGAGACTGCAGCAGGATCAGGTATAAACTGTGATCATCCTGAATCCAAACCAGAGTATTCGGTCTCTTCTGATTTAAAGAACGTTGTCCGTTCTAACTGGATAACCAAGACAAAAAATGGAAACTTCAGTTCTTAGCTCTCTTTACCTATTTATATACAACACAGCTACAAGAATACAGATAATAATTAGTATCTTTAGGCCTTTAGTATCTGAATTTTTGCATCTAGCAAGTCCATCTGTTGCACTTCAGCATCCAACATTCACAGTCTTTGTGAAACAATCTGGTTTAGTTGTTGAGCTCCTTCATCAGATGTTAATGAGTCTCAACCACATTATCTCCTCAGGACTGTTGTGCAGCACAGTATTTCACATATTAGTGCACTACGGCTAGTGTGACATTTAATGGTAACCAAATATCATTTATTTTAGTAAAACTGAGCTAAGAATTTTCTTCACATCTCCAGGGGATGTAGAAAAAAATTCATTTTGACTTTCAGAATATATAAGGTTAGCATAATATAAGCTATTAAACCAACCCTTCAAGCTTTTTAGTGGGAGAGCAGGACAGTAGGATTTTCTAGGCTAAAATTTTGTAATGTATTGCGTACACTGTTTCAAAAGTGAATCTGAAGTATTCAAAATATAAATTTTAAGCAGATCTTTATTTTCACCAAGTGAATATGAATGAAGACAATCTTTTCATTGTAAAGTGCATCTCAATTTTTGCCTTAGTGACCAAGCAGTGTTTTACTTTAGCTCACAAGGAGTTTTACATCACAGAATGTCCATTTTTAAAGCAGAAGGTTTGCAAAATTGCCACATCTCCCAGAGAAGGTTCATAGGATTTTACCCTGTATGTTTAATGAACAAAAATGACATTGCAAGAGATGTTTTCTTCCCCATCACACTGAATTCTGAAAACTCACTCTTGGAAGAAAGGCCACTAGTGAGGCAGCAGTGTATTTGAAATTCTTAAAGGCAGAAATACCACCACGTATTGTAGTCCTGGGTCAAAAGAAATATTACAGTTAGCACCAGAAATATTACCTCCTTATTTCTTTGATTACTGTGCTTATAGCACACTCAAGCAGTTGAGCCAACCTTTCCTGATTTATTGTGTATTTCACTGAAGGGAACATTTTAACTCCTAAAGTATATATTAAAAATCCAGTATTGAAACTTCTCAGAAATTCAACATAATCTCTTCTTATTAAAAAGAAAATTCAATATCAGCTCTGAAATATTATACCATACAGCAAAATTTCCATGTTCATTTGATAAAGATAAACCAATTAAATATTTACTGTTCTTGGCTTCCTGTTTATTGCTAAGGCCTAACACAATGAGGTTTTAAAATGATGAATTTTATTCACCACCATAAAATTATTTTAGCCATCAAATATATTTTAAGTTGTAAATCACTTCTATTCCTATTTTTTCCTAATATGTTGGGGTTTTTTTTAATTATAAACAAGTAACTGTATTGATTACAATTATAATTGTGCTAAATCACTCTGGCAGAAAAGGAATGTCCAAAGACCTCTACTACTGTTATAAGGGTGAAAAGTTTGTTCATTTCCCATAAATATGACTGGACACACTCTTATTATAATTAAGCACCCTGTGGTACCGACAACAATAACAGATCCACCTCTGTACTGTTGGAGGTGGTGCAGAATGGGATTGTATTCAGAATTCCACCATGACTGCAGACATTTCACCTGGTGCTGCTCAGGGCAGTATTTCTCCAGGTTCTTGGGCATGCAAAGGAATTGAAAAGCAGACCTGAGTAGAAAGTACCTCCAGCGAAGATAAACATCCATATCACAAGAGAAGGTGTATTTATTTGTGCTGATTAGTTAATAACGAGCTGTTTGCTGGTTCCCTGTCAGGCAGGCAGACCTTTGCAAGTCTCATTTCTTACACCAACTTTTCTTGAGTGAAAATACTGGCAACTCAGATCAAAGACACCTGAGAGCTCAGTGCTGCAACTCTGAGCAGGCTCCTTGGGGACCTGCTAGCCTTGATACCCAATGCCTACCGGAGTAGTAAATAAATAATCTACATTTAAATCCAAACATACTAGAATCTGATGAATAATTTATTTTAGGGGTTTTAAGTGTTTCATGAGAGCAGTGAAAGAGAGAGGGTTACCTCCTGCATGGTACTTATCTCCCACAACTAATGCTGCCAAGACAGCAATCAGAAGAAGTCATTCAGCATTTGTGTCACTGTTACCTTTTGCCAAAGCAAGTGAGATTTTTTTTTACCCTTGTGGGATCAAACAAACCAGTTTAGCATTTTCATTTCTGTCATATGCTCATATATATGCACTGAGGTACAGGTGACATCACACACAATGCAACGTAATCCCATTTCACCTACTGAGTCAGCTTGTACATTTTAAATGTACATTGCAATACAGAATGAAGGTAAAAATAGTAATTTTTACCAGTCAGTTCTTATTATGGCGATGGACCCTCCTGAGAGAATTTTTGCAAGTGGCTCTGAAAGCAATGACAGACCTGATGGGCAAAACAAGGAGGCACAGTCAGACACCTTTCTCTGCCACAGCAATCCCCAGGGACAAGGCTCCACCTACGTGTCAGAAGCAACTGATGGACAATACCTGAATATAGCACAAATCAAACAGCCCATCATAAGCGTTCATATTTATTTCCTAAGTTATCATTTTAGCTGACAACAAATGTATTCCTAATTTCTAGCAATCAATTGTTTACATTTGTTGCACATAATCTTTTTATGAAGGTATAATAGTTCGGTAATCCTTATTGCTTTTCTAATTCATCTGAATTTTTCTAAGCAAAAGCTGCTGGCAAGTGACATTTCCTAACCACAATTATGGCATATATAAAGCATGTGGGCAAAAATGCACATTAGGCTTCTCTCACCTGGACAATTTGGTATATCTGAAATGCTATGAAAACTTCTCTCAGCAATCATATATTTTAATCTCATATTTTAACCATGGATTACTGCTGAAAGCAGTCTTGATGTGGGACTAAGGAATGAGAAAAAAATTGTATTCTCTCATGCAGCAGTAAAACGTGGTAGTGTGATGAAATGCTGATTAAGATTTGGAGGATAACATCCCTAACTACAACAGAGAGGCTGAAAAGAAAATTTTACTGGGGGGATTTGCACAGAGTCTCTATACAATCCCAGAGAGAACTAAAGGAATTTTGTTAGGAAATGTTCCTGAAAAATGCATACTTCATACAACTTTCTGCAGTAAAACATATGGGAGGTCTGTAAACTGTCGAAAACTCACATTTTTTCAACCAGTTTAAACATGAATTTACTATGTAAAGATACATAGATACCACTGAAACCTTTGACTGCATAGTACATTCTGGACCATTTGTGGTTCTTCTGAGATACCATTATCACTTTCTACGTTTGGTATTGAATACAGAAGTGCAAAGTCCTACTGAAAAAAAAAAGGCACACTTTTAAATATTCCACTAGGATAAAGCATTAAAGCAGATATGTTTTCTGTTTGCATCCAAAATCCATGTTTTGATTCAAAGCACAGTGATCTTTGAACGTTCCCATGTCTTTGCATGTTTGTGTTCATGGTTTCCATTGACTCATCAGCTACATGCACACCTTCCTCACAAACACTTGAGATCGCCCTTTCTCACATGTGGGAGATGACTGGAGCCGTAACTGCTGAATCACCAAAGCCAACATTCATAAAGTTTCATTTTGAAGTGATACTTATACATTACATATCTGTACTTCAATGTCAGGCTTGCTTGTTCTGCAGCAAATTTACTGCTATGGACTCAAAATAACCACATGTGCTAATTCCCAGATTCCCTCCTGCCTCATCTGCTCCTACTCTCAATATACCAGGTGTGAAAACAATCTGAGCCCTGGGAAATGCTGTCATTCACAACAAAAGCCTGGGGTTTGCACTTACCAAGCACACCTATAAAACCACCCACAAACTGAAGGGCAGAGCATCAGTTCTGAGTGTCAACAAAGCAAACAAGTTCCTTGTGCAGCAACTCCATTGGGACTCTCCACTCCAATAAGATCCAAGGTGCACAAATGGATTTTGTCCCATTCAGCCTAAATCGCCCTGCACATAATACTGGAATACTAAGCAGTTCATCCTCTTTCTCATTATGTGCCTTGGGGAACAACATGATGAATTAGTGATTTATTATCTGATTGCCCAGGATAGTCACCAGGTAGCGGGATTACTGAGAAATCAAAGCTAGAACTTGCATTTAGTATAATAGTGCACCTTTACTAATTGAAACTTAGAAAAAAAAAAAAAAACAGTTTCTCTGCAAGAGTTGAATTACTTAGTAAGTCAGGGGAGAAGAAAAAAGTAAATTAATTAGACCTGAATATCCCAACTAGAGGATTTGTTTTTCAATTGAACATAATTCTATACAACTGCCCATTACCACAAAGACAAACATCTTCCATATATTCAACAGCACTAGCAAAGCCCTATTTATGAAGTCAGCTTTTTCTAGGGGACATTATATGAACAGAGGAACTTAAAGAATGGTCTTTGAAGCAGAGGGCAACTATAACTTCACAGCAAAACAGGAATGCAGTTACTGAGGCGTGACTCCATCAAACTGAGGACAATTATTTCAGATTTATGCCATTTGACTAGAGCAGAATATAGTTACATTTATTGTAACAGGTGACATAAGTGTTTGGAGGCACTGGGGCCTTGTGCCTTACTAAATTCAAAATGAAAATCTGTACATGCTATCCGCAATGCAATTTCAAATGGCATCCACCATACAATGGCAGGTATCTGTCTTTTCCAACAATTTAAGGCACATTTACTATCCATTCTGCTTCCAGAATAGACTGCTGGCCTCCACTGAGTCAGCTTGTCACTGTGAACAAATGCAACACATCAATGTCAAGGCTGTATAATAACATAAGAATGCAGAAAACTGCTTGAAATTCTTTTTCTTATCCTGTAAATAAACAGCTCCAGAATATTTATAAATTCAGTATTAAAGAGACACACAAAAGAAAAAAAGAATGTGGGTAACAATTTAAGCCAGAAACAGAGGTCCACTCAACTTCAGGCTTTCGATCAAGGTACCTGAGTTATGGGCCCCTTTATATATATGTGAGACAGAGACACAGACCTCGGAAAGAGTTTAGAAATCCTCACTCATTCTCTAGTGGCACTGATTCCATGGGTTGTCTCATGGAAAATATACTGTTCTAAGAGCTGTGAGATTCCTAAATTCACACTGCTGACGGAACTGACTGATTTGGGACCAGAACAACTAAGTTACTCCTTGGTCTGATACACTGGACAAATCTCTTTTTCATGTCTCATGTAGAAATACTGACTGCTGTATAATTCAATAGTTCTTGCCTAATATGACTAATTACATAACTGGGGGCAACAAAAGTCAATTGTTTGGTCATTTATTTCATTGCCAAATAATTCAGAGCTAAATAAATACATAATCTCTAGCCCAGACACCCATATGTAGACATCCAAAATTAAATATGAGTCTCAGTCACAAAACTAGATTGAGGATTTTGCATTACTTCCTCACATAGACATAGGAACGTAACACATGGTATGTCAAGACATTTAACCTCTATAAATTACAATCTTGCAAGTCAATTGTTTGGATTTGGGTCACTCTCTCCCCTTAAGTAGCAAAACTAAAAATCTATTTTTCAATGAAAAGATTCACATCGATGAGGCTGAAAAGCCAAAAAAACTCTCACAGCCATCTTAAAATTTGCAAAGACTGTTAAGTG
Organism: Grallaria varia; assembly: GCA_013396735.1. NCBI lineage: Eukaryota > Metazoa > Chordata > Aves > Passeriformes > Formicariidae > Grallaria > Grallaria varia. The sequence goes on along the minus strand of VWZG01006121.1, from coordinate 414,118 downwards.
ACATATATATATATTTAAGAGCTTGGAAGGAAACGAAAACCAAAACAAAGCAGTCAGATATTTCAAGCATTGTAGTGACAACTATGTGGGAATGCAAACCTTTTAAAGAGAAATAAAGTCTCATTCACAATTATGTTTTCACTACAAAAAGGCTTAATGAGACAGCTTAACTCAGAAAATTTCAAATACCACTTAAGAAAACAACCTGCATAAACAGCAGGTCTTTGCTTCTCACACAAAGCAGCAAATCAAGAACAGCCTTAGCAAACCTGAGAAAATGCTTCTTTCCTTCAATTAAGCAGGAAGCCCAGCTTTAGAGTCAATTTTAGAACAAAAATCCAAGTATGCAGGTGCTACAGTAATTATTGCAAACAGGTTTGATCTGGGAAATATGTGACATACACACACACATACTCTCTCCAATTAAGTTTGTGTTACAATTTAATAAAAGTATTAGAACAACTAATTCCACTAGAGGAAAACCCCAAATCCTCACTTACAAGAAATAATCAACATATAGCCTTTGGAAATCAGTAATTATCATATTTTAGTTAAAAATTGCTTATGATGAGACTTTCACTGTTCCTTGTCAATATGTACAGTTCCCTCACCTTTTAAAAAAAACCAACCCAAACACCACATTTAAAAAAGGTTTTGTTTTCACCCAAGGGCAATGATGATCACTACATACAAAAGCTCTGCTGGTTACTTTTTTGTCAGGTAGTGTTGATTATTCCAACATCGGATCACACACAACACAGTCCTAAGGGCATTGAGGGGCTTGGGTACTTACCCAGGGACTCGACTTACTCTTACATGAGGCTTAAGACACACAATTTTTATTTACTGTAGGATTCTCTCTGTTGGCACACAAGTATATTCTTGAGTAAGGGACCATATTTCCATCCACCACCAGCCCCAAGCACCCTCGGCTGATAATGGCAAGCACAGCAACCTAAGAGGTGATATTTTGCTCTTGGCTCTTGAGAAGATAGTTGGGGTCTTTTTCCTCAGGTACCATCTCAAATCAATGGTGCACTCTCTGGCAATAGTTGGGATATTCAGGGCACTTTTAAACATGGTCATTCCAGTATTGACCTACACTTCACCTTGAGACAGTTTCTGGAGAAAATAACTGGATTTCATAAGCTCTGCAGAGCACATTTTATAGATTTCTGGCAGGTCTCTGATTCAGTGTATTGAACAACTTAAGGCATCTGATCAAGTGTCCTTGAAAGGATGGGATTATTGACAGAAGGGCTCCAAAAGGGGCTGAAGAGCTGTCTGTGCCGGCAGGATGGTGGGCTACTTCTGCTGTCCCCTGTGTTATATTTACACACACTCCAAGAGAAGATTCATCACCAGACACAATTAAGCTGCAAACAAAGCCCTTGTCATAAACATTAAGCAGACTGCAACTCCAGAGCATGACCAGCTCAGTTGCCTCCAAATCAAGAGGATGAAAATATGACTGGGATTACTGGATGAAATACATTTACTATTTACTCAATACTCGGGGGATGCCATAAGCTACACCTACTGATAAAGGAAAAAAGGTTTCTGTCAACAGACAAACCCTGGATATCTGATCATCCATACTGCTTAATTCTTTGTTTACTCTCTAATTCAGTTTTGACAGGCTCAATTCTCTCTTTCCAGTACAAATCTCCTCCAAAGAGGGATGGTCCTAAAAATATGGAAATTATCAGACCATTCCTCTTAGCTTCTAACAGTAAAAGAGAAATGCAAAAAGCATCATTATAATGAGCAACTGACCAATAAAGTCACTCCACAAAGTTTTCAAAATGTCAGTTTGATTCTCAGTGACATCAAGGTTTTTCCAATTACCTTATACTTCTTACATATATACTTACATATAGCTCCATAGCAGCGCTTTTTTTTCATTTTACCAAATATTTAGCTTCTATTATATTTTATCACACAAGTTTTTGTAGTTTTAAGTATGTTTTTATATCTTGCTTGATGCACTTTAATGGCATATTATTTATTCTTTAAAAATACCGTATGCATGCATAATCTGCATATAACTATGCATACTTCTCAGTGAATGCTTTAAGTTCAAACAAAACTATGTTATGAAATGCTACACAATATTTATGCAAAATTAAGACTGTTAATTGAAATGTAATTATAATTAAGGAGAGCATTTAAAATTTCTCAAGATAAAAACTAAATTACACTAATGTAAGTAAATATGATGACAATTTAAACCTCTACTGTATACCACTTTTCAAATTTCAAATTTCTTTGATGGCTGACCAAATATGCCAACCAATGGGCCAAATTCTGAGATCATGATCCAGGAAGCAATGAAGACCTCAAGCTTTGCCAAATGATTTCAATAACCCAACAATCCTATCACTAAAACCTCAGTGTGCATTTAGATTTATAAATTATCAATGGAGAAAGGAAATAATGTTTGTAGGTACTGCCTTGGCTGACACCACACAGCAAATGGAACAGCAACAGCCCAAAAGGATGTGCTGGTATAGCCAAGGCTTTCTGATTAGGGAATGTTTGTTTCCAGTAAGATGATACAGAAAATTTAGTAAGAACCTGAGTCTCAGCTAACAAGACAGGCATTTACTTTGTTCAAAGCACATTTGTGCAGAAACATCACTGGGCCACAATAATTCAAATTTTGGACTTATTTTACATATGACAAACATCCTGCGGCCTACAAGTCAGAAGAAATTACTTCTCAGTCAGAGATCCTTTGCATTTTCTATTAATCAGAAACACCTTCGGGGAGGTAGGGGAGGGAGAACTCTCACTACTATATTCTATTCTGCATTAAGAAATAAACATTTTTAATCTCATGGGAGGATACAATAGGAAAACCCACCATACCATTTGTCAGCAACTGAAATGCCTTGTTTTACTGATACACAATTCTGTCTTGAGGCATATCAGCAAAAAGCCTAGAAAATCTGGGGGAGGACCTTAGAGCAGCCCAACCCTAAAGGGAGCTGACCAAGCAAGTAAAGAGGCAAATATCGTACAGGGAATAAGGACCTCCGTTTGCAAAAGAGGGCAGGATGGCCATCCCTGAGTCTGGCTCTGTTATCAAACATTTTAGAAAACATTTTAACAGTGTGCGACAGAAAAAAAAAAAAAGAAAGTAAATGGAAAAACAGATAAAAAAACCAAAGTAGATTTGCCAGATAAAGTTGACATCTTCTTTGAAGGATAATTGACTTGCTTGATAAAAGAACACTGGAGATATAATCTCCCTGGATTTCAGAATAGCATTTTATAAGGCATCACCTCGGAAATGTTTTCAACTATAAAATGTAGTAATTGACACAGAATTTATAGAAGTACTTAGAACAGAAGGTTAGAACTCTGGTGCCTGTAGTACAAGCTGATCAGCAGCAAGCCACCAATGCATCAGGAGTGCACTTTGTAGGTTGGTATTCTGAAAATACCACTATTAAACTGTTTTTAACTGGTTTTACTGGGAGTTGTGCTGTATTTTATCAATGGTGTTATTCATTTGGATAAATACATCTAGATATTCACACAACCCATGCAAGAATAGCAATGTTATTTCAACAGATAAATGAAAGAAAAAGGAACAAGTGTCAAGTCACTTTGTGGGGAATTTCTGTTGAAAGATAGAGACTGAGATTAAATGTAAGGGTCCCCATATCCCGAGTCCTTTATGGTCAAAATTGAGGATAAGTTACACTATTCACTCCATCACTGGCATTCCTTACTGTTCCTCAATAGCAAGTCTTAACAATCAGCACTCATTCATGGGCCAGAGGACAAGCATTTGACAGAAAAGGACATACATTGCATTTTGAGATGTTGAGCAGCTTTATGACAGGGAGAGGAAACAAAATGTCAGTGGTCCCTCTCCAGCCTTCCCGACCATATCAGCCTTGAAAGTCTGTACAGAATTGTCCCAACTCCAAAACAGAGTTACAGAAAGTAGCCACCAGAAATATACTGCCCAGGATACTAACATTTAAAAATGTTACGCTCCTAAACCTCTAACTGGTTGCAGACAGTAGTGTTACATTTTTATGGATGGGTGCACGTGTGAAAGTAAATTTGAAACCTGCAAAAGTTTATGGGCTTAATCTTTATTTTTACAGAGCTAACCCTTGTTTCAATGCTTGCATTCTCTGAGTGGAGGAACCACCAATTTTGATACCAGGTGTATCACAACAGGACACAGCCTGGTGCTCCTGGAGTCATCCCTAGCAAGTTAGAATAGAACAGCACGCAGAGTGGGACACAACAAGCTGTAGTTTGAAAAGAGCAGGTAGAAAATGCCAAAAGAGTTACGAGGCAGACACGAAGCATTAGCAGTGACAGCCTTAAACACACGGTGTAGCAGCACAGTGAACAGACAGCAGGCTCCTGTGACAGAAGCAGCAGAGAGCTGGAGGGAAGACACAAAGGGGAGTGGCATCTACAGAAAGGGCTGAGAAGCCTGAGGAGACAGCAACAGAGGAAGAGAAAAAAAGGGATTCATTTATGAATAAAAATCCTGTAATCTTCTCAAGGTAAAAAGATTAAAGATACAGAGTAACTGCAAACTCCTATAAACATGCTGACTACTACAATGGAGTTTTATACAGTGCAGTCTTTATACACCAAAAGGCACAATGTGCAAAAGATGAGAGATTTAGCATCAGCTCTCCAGCACTCACTGTACTACGGTTTCAAATCAAACCTAATATACAACTGCCCAGAAATGACATGGAAAAAGGGAGCTCCTTTCTCCTTCCATTACACCATACAGCCCACACAGGAAAGACACACAGACAAGTACACGTGCAAACAAGCTGCCAGGTCTGGAAACTCACCTCCTTGGGGCTGTTGTGGAAATTCTGGCAGTCCAAGGAGACCCAAGCCAATTTCTCTTTCATTTATGGACAAAGAATATGAATGTGATGGCCACTACCACGGCCAAACACTAGGACTGGAACTGCAAGTAATTTAAAATCTCTGTATTTTGTGTTGTACAGCCATACTGGAGGAACGGGCACTAGTATGAGCTATGAACCTGTATGTGGGAGATAAAAACGAAGAGAGGGATACAGGAAAAGAAAAAAAGAAGAAAAGCATCTTGAGTAACTAGATCAAGTAATCAGTCTAATTTTTCTGTTCCATAGTTAAAATGACACAACTGAGGTGTCAAACACAGTGGCAGGTATAGATTAGTATTGTGTATAATTGCACATCTTCACGTTAGGCTCACCCACCAGGTGAGTTTGGACCTCAGAGAACATCTGAAATTACAGAATTAGCATTTACAGACATATGAGACAGGTGAATGTTAGCCATTGTTCAGTTCCTTGATTTCAGCATCTTTCCCTTCGAAAGTCTTTTTTCCTGTTGTTTCTTAGCCCAGGATTTTCTTCATCCCTACATTTACACATGCTTACAAATACATATATTTCAGGTATTCTTACATACATACAATGCTTAGGAGAATAAGAAGACAATATTTTCTTTCATTTAAATGCTAGTTTTCACCACATATAACTCTACAACTTCTGCAAAGAACTGTAACAAGCATTCACTCTATATACAAATTCTGATCAGCATTTCAATAGGAATTGCTTAAAAACTTTTCACCTCAAGAAATGGGTTTGACTCTAGGATTCATATTCAATGCTGTATGCACAGCTAAAATTGTTTACTATACCTTTGGTTCTATAAATTTACCTTGTTCTACATGACCATAAACTCACCACACTGCTTCTTAGAGGATGATAAAATCTCCTCCAATTCATACTACACAGGTTTGCAGGGGTAGAACAGAGACACACACTGCCTAAAGTTTCCTAGCAACTTTTCCCGAATTGAGCACTGTGATGAATAAATGCAGAATTCCTGTTTCAGCTCAGCCAATGTATTTTTGGAAGATCAGTCTCGACTCACACCTCAGCAGGGCACTATTTTCAGTGCTGATTCTAAGCAGCTGCCTCAAGTCTGCTTTGCAGAAAAAAGTCCTCTGAGCACATACAGCAATAGACAAGATGTGCTACTGACCTAAAAAAGCAAGATGAAGTGGACAGTCAACTTGATACAAATTTTAATGGGATTACTGCCTTAGAGTTTGGCTGGGTTTGTACCATTGCCCCACTGACACACTCAGCACCCATCGAGCCGACTTGCATTTAAACAGTTTAACACTATTTGATGACTGTGCTTACTGTGAAACCAAACTCAAAGAAGTAACTTATCAAATTTTATTTTGATTTCCAAGAATTTCTACTTTAAAAGGTAAATATTTCAATGGATTGTGAATAAGTAGTTTAAGAAACTGAAACAAGGTCAGGTAGAACAAGTATGAGCTCTGCAACTGGCAGGAGTGCAAGTACATATTTGGCATTTTACAGGACCCTCAGGCTTAGTTTGATTAGTTATTAAAATTACTTGCCTACAGGGAGAATCACAATAATTGGTATAGGTCATAGATAATCAAAAGTGTCTCCCCCAGTGGGATGAAACCTATTAAAATCAGATATTTAAATCTCTTTACACTTCCATATTCACTTCACGTGCAAAACTATTTGTCCCAAATTTTAGTCTCCAAGGAAGACTGCAGACATTTTTCACTGTTCTTTATTTGGTGCTAATTAAGATTTTCAAGAGGTTTGAAACAGACAAAGCTTGGTATACCCAAAAGAAATTATTCTTTCTAGATGCCAGATCGTTGCTTTATCTTGTTCAAAGAATCAACTTTAAAGCTTTGAATGTTTAGATTACTACAACCAACATCTCAAAGGCAAATATCTAAAAAAGAATATTAAATACAGCCCATTACTTCTATTGTTAAAATCTGAATTTAAAACAAATGTTAACCAGATCAATTTTAATTACTGATTGTATAGAAAATAGCCTTGCTATTGAGACAGCTATTGCACTTTTCCATACGAACAACTGTTATGACAAAGAAATCAGATAAAATCAAGAATTATTTTGTCTAACAAAGTTTAAAAAAACCCTACAAAGCCAGTAGACAACACATGAAAAATAACTGGCCAATATATATGATGTCATTAAATTTATCAATGTAAAAGTGCCTGATAAAATCCTATAAAAACCAAATGGATGTTTAGATGACTGACAGCATCTACCTGAACTTCTGCAAAGCCTTTGGCACCATCTCACACAACATCTGTCTCTGAACTGGCGAGACGTGGATTTGATGAACGTACCACTTGGTGGACAAGGAATTGGCTGGATGGTCACACTCAGAGCTGCAGTCACTGGCTCAATGACCATGTGGAGACCAGTGACAGGGTTCCTCGGGCTGCTTATTGGGACCATCACTGTCCAGCACATTTGTTGGTGACATGGACAGCAGGACTGGGTGCACCCTCAGCAAGGCTGCTGCTGACACCCATGATTTTATGACTCTAAGGAAAAACAGCACTAAATAATACAAAGCCTTGGAAAACTATTTATTTAGCATAAAGGAGAGCCTTAAGATATGAGTTAGAGACTTACTCAGATCATTGTACTTGTTGTGGTCTTGTTTGAGAATATGAAATGAAACTTTTCACCAGACACAATTCCGCAAGAGAACAGAAAGGAATTTTGAATAGCAGCTGCCTTTGGGGCATACACGTAGCCCTTGACAGTTGGTTTAAAGCTCAAGTTTGAGCTTTAAAGCTTTCGCTTTCTGGCACCATTTTAATGACAGATAACTGTGTGCTTGCCAGTCTTGCCATTGGTAATGTTACTTCAATCAGCTGTTACAAAACTCCTTAGAACAATGATACAATATTTTTTGCAGCACTTTCATGATTCACATGGCCAGTCAGTCTCTAGGAACGCTATGCTTCGATTCTCCTTCCTCAGAGTGGAAAAATAATTCCCTTTTCCTGTAGTCCATGATATTTATCCAGTAAATGAAAGTGTGTGAATGGAGAGCAGGAAGGAGACACCATGGTTATTTGTCAATCAAGTCAATAAACTAAAGCAGATGATACTCACCTTGACAATGTGCCAAGTTCATACTACACAGTAACACTTACTTTTAATAGTTGCACTATTATTCATAATTTGAAAAGTATTCTGCACTGTCATTCACAAAAATGCTGTGAGAAACCTTAAAACATTTCAGTCAAGGCTGAACATGAATTCAGTGTCTGTGCAGGAGAGGACACATGAAGCATTGAGCAATCACCATCGAACTATTAGTAGGGATATAATTTTTCTTACCAGGTTACAGAGGCACCATTAAACATTTCTGATTTTCCCAGAGAGTGTTCCTTTATGTATCAATGAAAAGTTTGTTATGGACTGTGCAGCAAATGGATTGATCTCAAGCATGAGAGTCTCCTCATCAGGTCAGGGCAGCAAAATGAGCACTCCAAGGGCTCGTGGCACTAACAGAGATCACACAGAGACGGATTTGCCCAACTGATGCCTGACTAAATGAAGTCCCCACTGCTCACCATGACACCTATTTAAAATGTGTTACCATGACTATCTACCTTGTTTTTTATGGGAATTGATGCTGATGCAGACAAGGCCTGGAGCAGTAGCATAGGACTCCTACCCTGTTGTGAAAGTGTGGGTCTACACATCAATCTCTCACTTGCTATGCCTCCTTTATAGCTCAGAGAGATGAGGGAACAGGCTGAACACTGGGGACGAGACCATGCAGTGAGGCACCTCCATGGTGGGCCACAAAGTTAGGAGCAGCAAACTTGAAAAGTCTTATGGAAGAGGAACTTTTTTGTAAATTCTATTTTAAGCCTCATCTGTTTTTGATGCATTTTTGCTATTAGGTTAGAGGGAGGGTTTTGGTTCTCCACTCATCTTCTGTCAATTCCTTTTTCAGACTTTCAAAATATATTTCACATATTTTTTGTGTATTTATTGCAAAACAAAGGATCGAGCTTGCAAGTCTTGACACAGTGGAGAGAACTAAGCCAAACTGCTTAACTTTTACACTTCAGATACACAATGCTGTGGACTGAGAGAACAAGATGAACTTTCTGAATAAATCTCAGAGAGGTAAGAAATTGTGAAATGAGGTCAGAAAAGAAGAAACTGAAGCCTGCCAAAGATGTTCTTGCTACTGAGACACTCTTCATTTTTATTCAGGTTTTGAGAATGTCCCAATACATTAGTGAAAGCAGGTTTTAAGAGGATGCACATACTTTCGTACAGACATTTTTCCTGTATCTAGTTTACTGGATTGTAACTTAGTTGCAGAACCATTAGTTAATGATTGCTGTGTTGGAAGTTTTCCACATTAAGGCAGCATTATAATTAGTATAGCAGAGCAATATGTTGACTGGTAGGAGAAAATGACCAATAACACTCCTTAGCAGGAATATCTAACATTATCTGTCATTGACCTGAGAAGGATATTGAGCAATGAAATGCTTAAACAGACCCAAGTCTTGTCACAATCAATTATCAGACTAAAACTGAAAGGATTCCAAGAAACCAGACTTCTGTATAATATTTTGCCATGATATTTTCAAGTGTTCCCTAAAAGAAAAATCACAGACAATACAAACATTACTGTCAGAATCAAGTAACAATTACTTTGGGGTTTTTTTCAATTTAGGAACTATCAACTCTTCATTCCAAGGAATCTAGGAATCCAACCCTAAACTTCTAAAAAAAGGCATTAATTTTTATTTTTTTTTTTTTTTTAACCCATTGGCAGGGTGGTATCATTTTCAGGCACTTTAACAATCTACAAAGGTGAAATATTTGCATTACAAGAGATTCCTCTCATAGCACTAAACTTGGCATTAGTGGAACTTGGTAGAAAATATTCCTTGCTGTTGTCAAAGTCTGCTTCTAGAGCAACCAAACCCCTCCAAACGCGAGCAGCCATATCACAAAACAGGCAGGAAATGCTTTGCTGAAAGCTCTGTTCCTGCTTCTCACGTCAGGTTATGGTTTTATATATGGGGCATGAAAGGCTTATATTCTACACTTTCAGGGAGTGAATCCACTTTGTCAGCTGGATCCTGCCCCTCTGTGTTTTCAAACAGCCAACACACATTATCTGCCATTCTCCAAACTCTTACATCTACACCTTCTGTAAAGAGAAAGATGAGAAAGAAAAAGTCCTAGGGGAAAAAAAGAATTCCTTCATTTTCATGGTTAATAGCAGGACTGGACATTGCATCAATATTTTCTCCTAAGCAAAAATAAAACCTAATCCCCACTCTCACTAAATTATCTATGTTATAAAGTAAGATCAAAAAAAGCTCTGCCAGTTCCCCTGAAAAGTCAATAAACCCCTGACAGAGCGAAGCCCAAAATGGACAGACATAACAGTTTGCAGTCACCTCATATCTCCCCTAATGCCCACTTCTAAAGACACAGAACTCTGACATGGTGTCAGGTCTTCACATCCCAAAATTAGTAATACTTTCAGCCAATATGTTATAATCAAACAATGAAAATACTCCAAAATTGTTTTCTCTGAAAACAACTGAAACACTAATATTTCAAAACTGATTTGGTAGGAATGATGGAACTGGCTGTCAGAGAAATGCCTTGTTGTGAAGGAAAGCCTACAGCCAAATAGAATAAATACAGTGTATTGAGTTCTGCAGAACTCCTATGGATTTTCATTACCTGCATAAAGAAAAAAGGAATGTGCAAATTAAATAAAACCAACTAATGCACCCAATGTGGAATGTCAAGTGAGAGCACAGAAAAGAACATTAAACACAAATGATTCTTTTGCATTAACTAGTCACAAAATCCCAAGGGTTCTTGATTTAGACACTGTGCAAGACACATCTCACTCTACTACTGCATTCTTCCATGTTATTCAAATTCAATATTCCTGACATGAAAAGAAAAAAAGAATATTTTTAAAAGCTTCATTTCAAGAAGAGAAAGTGCGCAACAGTGCCAAAACTCGCCAAAAGAAAATTATGAATAGCCAAAAGACTAAAATATTGTGAACTGAAACCTAACAGAGAGAGCAAACAAACTGCTTTAACAGCTGTGATTTTAAAAGCTTCTTTCCTATTTCATTATCTCCCCAAAAGATGAAAGGGTTAAACAGAGCTGTAAAGGAAGAGCAGGAGTAAAATAATTTCAAAACATGGAGGTCACATTCCCAGCTTTGTGGAGGAACCTGAGCTACCTGAGACACACGTAAATGCTTTGGAAAGAGCATGAATAGGAGGTGATAATATCTAATGATGATACAAAATTATTCAGGGTAATAAAGCCTGAAATCAACTACAAAGAATTGCAAGAAGATTTAATAATATTGAAAGACTAGGTGATAAAATACCAACTGAAATATAATGTTGACAAATACAAAACATTGTAAATGGATAAAGAAGTAACCATACTACACCCACAGTGTTCAGCTCATACTACTCAAGAAGAGTATCTCATGGATAGTTTCCTGAAACATCAGCACATCATTCAGAGGGCAGTAAAGTGACAACCAGAATGCCAGGAATTCTTAGCAGAAGAATAAAGAAAAGGACATAAAGAATATCAATATTCCACTACATAAATTTACATTATTCCCTCATCCTTAACAGCACATGCAGTTCTAATTGTTCCATTTCAATAACAACAAATAAAAGGATCAGAGATGTACAAAGGCTTCAATATGAGGACAGTTTAAATGGAATCAGAAAAAAGGCCAAGTGAAAAAGGATGAATAGGAAGTGATTAACCACTACTCATAAAACAAGAACTAATAGACAACAAATGAATTTTTCAGGCAGCAGGTTTAGAACAAAAGGAAAATCTTTTATGCACACATGTAAATAAATTACTGGATTGATTGCCACAGCTAACAATGAAAATGGATTTTAAAACTGATTACGTAAATTCAAAGGTGATTAACGTAATACGCTGGAGTGCAGCTGCCTCCAGTTTAGGAAGCCCCTGCTCTGCCTCCTGCCCAAAGGTGTGTGGTAGTTTGTGTTCTGACTGCTACTTTTCTTGAAAACCCTTCCTAACCCCTGAACTTGCCACAATACGGTTCCAAGTACAGTCTCTCAATAGCTGAATCAGAGCCACTGGAGGAGCACCCAGCTGGGATGAAATACCAGTGCAGAGGCTCAGCCACAGCCACATGAGCCCTTCCCATGGACCCAAACCAAGGGCAGTCCCCCTCCAGAAGTCAAGGTCCCACCCTTGTCCCCACGTCCTGCCCTAGGAATGAAAAGTTGTTCAATTTTCAGGGATCCGCTGCTGTGGATTTATATGACTCCCCAGGATCAAGCACAGACAGGTCTGACCTGACCGTGTGGCAGCTTGGACAAGTTCCCCTGCAGGTGACTCTGCACGGGACCAGCACCCAAAGTTTACATAAAGGCTCCCTCAGTGTCTGATCCTCCTGCTCAGCAGTGCCAAGGGTACCATTATCTGATACCGCTAACTTTTTCAACTGTGGACAAGTCTATCTTTAAAAATACAAGGCTGGTTGTAGTCTTAAGGATAAAGATAATATTCTTAGAATAATGAGCAATTATTGACATACTTTCTCCCCTTAGTCACAACACTTGGAACTTCATTTCAATATTTTCTCTTCCACAAATACCAAAAAACCCCAAACCACATAGCCTCAGTTATTTATTAGCTACATATTACATGCTACTGTTCAACATTTATTGTTGAATTATATTTTACTAATAAGACATAATTCCACTTCCTCTGAAATTTGTTTCCTTTAACTTCATAAAAATAATTTTTTTCTCCTTTGGGGCATTTCAAAGTATTTAAACCGTAATTAGCCTCCAAAATAAATTTTATGTATCAGACACATGCTGAAGGAAACTGAAGGTACTTCACAATGCAACAATCACGCCTGGAAACTCTGCACACAAAAGAAGCACTTCCCTTTTCATTATTTTATAGAATGAATTCAAGTATATATTGCTGAGTCACTCAGCATACTCGGTAAAATTAAATGACTGTATATCAAACAGTATAGTTTTGTGCCTAGGAAGTACCAACTGCTATTTTATATAGTACCTGCTAAAATCTGCTGTTCTGAGTAAGACTGATGTTTTAACCTTTCAAGAGACACAAATAATACATTTTGGTCATGGACAAAAATCAGACATTTGTTCTAGAAAGCGTTTCCAAATCCTAATATTATTATGTCATTGATAAACACATGTGGAAGTTTTCAGAGTTTTTTAAATAAAATACAGTAAATTCTAGGAGAAGAATGCCACATAGTCAATAAAACTTCCAATTAAAATGACTGTATGCAGTTCTAATAAATTAGAATACTGCTACCTGCTTTGGCATATTTAAAGAACAGCTTATTTTGATTTCTAGGGATCCCTCCCAAATATCCTTGTTTTGCAATTCAGCAAGCACTGCTGCCATCTCCTGATGCTCAGCTGCATAAAGCAAAATCTGTACATTTTGTAGAAGTGTTAAAGCTCTCTAGAACATCACGTTCCACAACTCAGCCATTCACTGTTAGCTTTTTGACATCAGTTTTTCTAGTATGTTGACTTTATGCCCACAAGTCTAAGAAGTTTTCTGCCTTTATGATGCTATTCCTTCCCCTCCCCTATGTTTCACCAATAACACTAACAGCAAGCAAATGACATAACAGGTTTTATGTTCTCAAGGAGTCATTTTACCACAAACACCACTCCTCTGGCTGAGGTCGATTTGAAACATAACACATTCGGTCCTAAAAACCCTGCTAACGCTTCTCATCTAGACATGAACAATATCCATTTTCTTCCAAAGCATTAAAAATATTCTATTTTGCACTGTACCAAGCACAAAACTTCCAAATT
>VWZG01006121.1:332237-400241 GCA_013396735.1 Grallaria varia | reverse complement strand
AAAAAATAAAAAAAAAAAGGGTTATCCAGAAGCAGAAGCAGCAAGATGCTCCTTAGAGATGAGATCTTAAAGGTCACCAGAGCTCCCCAAGTGGTAGTCCCAACCGCAGATCTGCACTCCCAATTCACTGTGTCTATTTTGCAGTTTCTCCTCCAGCTTGGCAAATAAATTACGTAGGCAGGAAAGCAGAGAGAAAGAAAAGAGACCCTTTGGCGATTGGGAATATGGCAAATGTGCATAATCAGGATTTAGGTCACTGCTTCAATAAAAATAGGGTTTCACTAAGCAGGGACACTCCTGTAGGAGAGATTATTGTGTGTTCTCTCTCCTACCCATCTGACCTGTCAGCTTGTTGGATAACACGGGTGAATCCCACATTTTAACCAGGAAGGCCAGCCAAGGCCCTAAAAAACCCTTCTCATAACAGAGGCATCAGTCTGAACAAGGAAAAAGTGAAAATTAATAGTGGGCTATGCAAGCATTAAAAAACCCCAAACTCCTGGATAAAATCACACCATTGAACTGCTCTCCCTGTCTGGCAACCAGTAATGGACAGGCTGTGCCAGGGCTCTTAAAGAACTTTGGAAAAGAGGGGAGGAAAGATAAATAAATGCCTAGGGAATGGAAAAGGCCATCAAGGAGCATTGATGCCAGTGGAAGGCAACTGCATTTACCCTTATTTCTTAACCAGGATTAACCAAGTACTGGTTTGCTGCAACCACAAGGCTTTTAAACAGACTCCCCTCTTCCATAGAGCCAGTAAGTTGCACAGTGGCACTTCTCTGTCTAGACAGATTTTAAAAACACATTTTCTATCTTCAACATAGCTATTCATGAAGAAATTATGCTTTTAAATTACATAACAAGCAACATCAATCACAACGTATTTATAAGCTAGTGGCAAAAAACCCCCACACTTTTAGAAACAAGATATATCAGAATCTACATGCTGGACAAGTTCAACCCATTTTACTCACTATCTCCAATCTTATTTTTTGGCACAGATCCATAGTTTTCTACTTTACTGCTGGCTGATATCCATGTCGAGATTCTTCTATTAGCACAGCCTATTTTCCCTAGCATTTCAGAGGGCTGGATTCAATTTCCTCTCCTGGAATTTGAGCAGAAAAAGGGATTGGCTCTGTGTTGTTCTTAAATTTTGAAGCTGGTTTCAGCCAGCTGTTTCATCACTTTTTTTTTTTTTCTTCCCACCACTGCATTTTTCTTATCCTCCTTTGTAACTAAGTTGTTTCATTTCTTCCCATAGTCTTTTAATTGGTAAACATACTCATGTCCTCAAAGGATCCTCATCTAAGGCACATCACACTGATAAGAGTCCTTAGTTTGTGACTTAGAAACCACTGTGGGTTTGTGTATTAGGAAAAGGAAAACCATAGGTAATGCATTACACCCAACACTGAAAGCCTAGTTTTATTTTTCACCTGGGGTGGGTATTCACCTACAGTCAACCAAGTAGAAAAACAGGCACCAGCACAAGATTTCTTTGGCTGTATAAACACTCCCTAGCCCCTAACAGTCAGATACATTGGTATAGACAAAGAAGCCTGTTCCTTTGCATCCAGGCTGGAAAAGTTAGTTAGAATAATGATTTCAGTCTTACAAAAGCAACAAAGATCCACACAAACCATCAAACAGAAGCTGAACTGATCTCCTCATGCAAAAGTGGCCCTGTCCCCTTAGCAGGTCAAACAATCACCCCTTGTCACCCCACAGCAAAGGAAAAACATGCTCCAGAAGCAGCTACAATGACTGTGGTGTGTGATGGTTTTGGAGCTGGCACACAGGATAGAGAGATGTGGGGTATTTGGCTATGGAAAATTAACACAGAGTGGCAACATTTCATTACCATCGCCTAAATGCAATGTATTATTAGACTATGAATGTTTTTTGGGAAATAAAAACTGTCTGTCATGATAATTACAGGATACAAATCAAAGAGCTAGGGAATCAATATTGTGTATTATTTAGCAATTAAAAGGTACTAATCTGGGACAAACCCCTTCCTGCAATCTTGAAGAACACAAAAAGATGATGCAACAGTATATAATTTTAAAAAGTATCTTTTGTCCAATAATGACCACCTAATTTCTTTCAAAATTTATCAACCTATGTGAACATTATTATCATTTTTGAGGAGCAGTTTTCATAGAATTGTGACTGTATAGGAGGAAGGAGTCACTTATCAATGAACTGATAGTTAACACTGCTACCCTTGATAATCTTAAGTTTCCTACCACTAATTAAAATGGAGCAATGGATGAAGAGCAACAACTTTTACACCCATATGCAATGTTCTGCTGCAGAGCAAAGCACTGCCACCATCTGCTCTCTTGTAGGATTTGTCAGTGCCTTTGTTTCAAAAGAATTAAGAACTTGTATTAAGTTAAGCCATTTCCCCTGGCATTCATTGGGACTCTACGTGTTGTCAGCAGTACAGTGGGCAGTGAACTGAGGAGCAAAACTGCCCGACACGTACACACACTCCACTGAAATGGCTCATTTAGGCAAGAAGTAAACAGTTTGCTTCATCAAATCCATTGGGTCTTTTTCCTTGACAAAATGAGGAACAGGTTATATTTCAAAATCAATAAAGCCAAATCTGATTTGATACTAATCCTCCGAAACCCACCAATTAGAAAAAAACCAAAACATTTCTGAATGATAATTTCATAGTTTGTATCCTGTCTTTCATTTTCTATAAGAAATGCTGTAGTGTTTTTTATACCAGGTTGAATTCAATTATTTACAAGGGTACTTCTCTTTCCAGCCACTGGGTTTATTTTTGCGGTAAAATTAGTCAACTGATTAATTCTCATAATTGCAAATGGGGTCTCACCCGCCCTGCTACAAACTCCAACAGGTATAGTCTTTCTAAAGAAGAATAAAAGACCTACAGCACTGCATGTTTATTAACTACCAAGCATCCAGATGATTCTCAAGGGCTTAGATATTTGGGGGATTGTAGAAATATCACAACATTAAATCCATAATTTTAAAATTGAGTAAAACTTTTGCAAATAAATTTTCTCTTTAGAGATGTTACTATTATAAGAAATGAATGACAGCCTTATTCATCTTTTGGTGATACTTCCTCTTAATAGCTTCACTCTCTCTTTAAGTGACATTTACATGACAAGAATTGAATTAAATTTTAGTGCTTGACAGGCAAGTGTAAAGGCATTGAGATGATACATACCAAATTCTTTGCTCATTATGGGTTTTTTTTGAGCACCTGATGTGAACCAATAACCACACATTCCCCAGGAGACTGACCATGCCCATGTCTGACTTCTCCAGGGCACACTGGCCAAATGTGCACCACACATTTTAAAGTAGAATTTCACAAAACATATGCATTTGCTCTTGTCAAAAACAAAAAACCAAACATTCAAATTAATCCAGTCTCACAGGTCTTATTGTGATTTTGTCCAAGGTCTTAAAACTCACCCTGCTCATTTCTTAATAATCATCATGACCACATCACTCCTCCCCTGCCTCCCACCATAACCCGACACAAAAACTTTATTTTCTAAACAACCTCTAAGTAGTTTCCAAATGGCTGAACACATTTTGTTACTCCTCTGCACAGCGGTGAACTTGTTTGCAAGCCTCAAACCCCACAAATATTGACAATCCTGCCTGCAGTAAGGGGGGCACTGCTCTTCCTGGCCTTGAGCCAAATTAATTCACCAACATGAAGGCTCACCTGAGCCAGTTGGGCTTCTCTTCCCCATCCTTTGACTAAACCACAATGGCAAACTACCAGACCAAAAAAAAAAAAAAAAAACCAAACAATTTAGTATCTTTTTGTTTTTAACTTATGAATCTTACAGGTTATCTTCATCACTGACACATAGTCTGATCATTACTCCATCCATTTTAAGAAGACATACCTTATTTTTCAGTTTGATTTAAGGTTTTTGGAGCTGGGATGGAGTGATTTTTTTTTTTTATTTTTTTTTATTTTGCTTTTGAGGGGGAGTGTTTTGGTGGGTTTTGATTTGTTTATAATTCAAGTTTGCCCAGTCCTGCTTCATTTTTGCACATTCATAGCTGCAAAACAACAGTGCCATCCACTGTCTCTCAGAATAAAAATAAGATGCTCTATCTTAGAATCTCAGTGCATCCAAACAATGGGTACCTGGGACATGCAAGAGCTTGATGCTTCTAAAGAATAAAAGCCAAATTATAATTGTAGAGATTTGCATGGAAGATAATAAAATGTCCTGACTGAGTTCTACAGAGAAGACACAGATTTTTCTCTGGTGACTGTAGCATTTTATTCAAATATACTGAATATGACTCATTTTTCAGAGGGCTGTAGGCTGATTTCACATCTGAACCACAAATGGGAGAATTCTGTCATCACACTGACTTGTTGTCAGCAGCATCTCTTCTGGAACTGAGGTTTCCTTCAGAGCAGTGGAGGTGCCTGGTGGAATCGGAGAAGTTGGGAACAACACTTGCACGTGCTCAGAGGAGGTGCCCCAGCAGGACAAAGCTGCCTTGCTTTTCAGTCATTTCTCCAATTACCTCTTTGGAGCTCTGTGGCTGGATATACGGGTCTTCTGCAAGTAGTTTTATTGATCAAAGAGGGAACCGCGCAGGATTTTCTGATGATAAATGAAAATAGGTCTATGGAAGGTATAAAGTTTACTTCTTATGTACCAAAACATCAAGACAACCTTGTTGTAGTTCATGTAGCTACAAAGTAGTTTTAATTTAAGCAAGTTTTCCATACCCCTGTTGCACTACTAAGTAGCAAGCTATCAGAAATAGCTTGACCATGTATAGTTTCCAATATTTACTCCTTTTTCATTGAACTGTATCTATTTAGTAAATTACCCCATCTTTATATTTACCAACCATTTAAATAACGTTAATACCTTCTAGTATAAATGTAAACTAATGTGTTCCCCAAGAATACTAAACATCACCTCTCAAATCAAACAGAGACCTTATTGTTAAATAGAGCAGTAACATGCTGATCTGTTAGATGAGTTTTATAATTAGAGTAGCAGACAAATGACCTGTGGTGCACCTGAATATTGTTTTGCTGAAAACAACATTGCTGTAAATTGAGGAGAATAATTTGTCATGGCCAGAGGTCAGTCCATTTTCAAAACTGATACCACAGGTTGAAATACACTCTATTTCTCTCCTTAACAAAAATAAGTTACCTGATGTCACTTATATGATAAATTAATAATGAACCTACAGTTTTTAGGGCCATAAACAAATTTTGGTTCACAACCACTACTCAGGAGATTTAAAAAAATCTCCACTTAAAAGGATTTCAAATACAGTTTCCCCACATCATATGCTTTAGTTGCAGGAAGTGTTTTTCATTTTCTCAAGAACTTTGGATTTGGATTGACATACACAAGGTTTTTCTAATCACAAGAAAAGAAATAGAGCATTATTTGAATACTTCCAGGAGAGAGAAAGATAACCTACAACACCTGTAAAGCAGCTACACATGCAAATTGACTGAAAACAGCAGAGCCTCACCAAGCCTTCCTGTGAGAACAACCTCAGGAAAGAGATGGCAGCAGCTCAGGGCTCTGAGGAGCTTTGTATTCCACACCCTCTTGTGGAAATCCAAGTGAAACAAGCCCATTTCAGAGTTCCTCCTAAATACTCCCAAAAGCATGCAATTAAGTTTTCATGGTCTATTGTGGAGGAAAAAAACCAGGTAATGTAGTGAAATATGTACTATTGCAAAGTCACACTCAGAGCAGCACAAAGTTCCTAAGAACTGTGAATACACCACCCATCTGTTCTTACAAAGCAGACTGGTAATAAATGTAAATTTATATTAATACCATGAAAATACATAGAAAAAACAGCATCACAGACATCACATTTTAGACAATAAGAAATGAACATCATAATTCAGCATCAGTAAAAATATTAGGTTTACAAACCTTGTGGTGACTGTGCTAGCCTACAACTTCTCAAATATATTCTAGTAAGGTCAAAAAACGTGTCAGAAGTTGCTAAATTAATGCTTGTTGCACTTTTCATGGACATCCATAATGAGCAGGGATTTTTCTGTAATACTCAAAACATTTTCTTGTGATACATCACCATCGACACCAGCTGATAAATTCAGTCTTGACAGAACACTTCATTTTTTATTTATTTTTTTAAACAAAGTTCCAAATCCCGGGTGCAATTATGTAACTTGAAATGTAATTCTCTTTAGAACTGCAAAGGAATTAAACCACAGAAACCCAGTTAAGGGTAGAACATGATAAAAAGAAACAGCTTCAAAGACCTCTTTTATATTGCTGTTGCCTCATGTCATGTGGCATTCTGAGTTGTGTTAATGTCTGTGAAAGGACAGTGACAAAAATCAGAAAGGAAAGAAGTCTGTGCAGCTCAGCATTGCAAACAGGCAGAAAAACATCCACTGCTGTCCTATTGCAATTTGACATTCTACACTGGGACGTGCCTTTGAAACACAATAGTGATTTGGTAGGATGTTGACAGTCATCAGTAATTCTCATTTATTATTCTCATTTATTTATTCTCATAATTTAAGGTGAACATTTAAGTCTGAGCTAAAAAAAATTACTGCTAAAATTTATTGACATTTATGATTATCTCAAATTAAACACCCAACAAAGTCTATTTTCCTTTTACTCAATATATATGTATATTCTTCATATATTGAGTATATCTATACATACAGCATTTTAATAGAATATATTATATCTAAAAAAATTGATTAGGTCTTTTAAATTAATGTCTCTTTGTATGTTTCCATTGCATCTGGCTGCCAGATACAGGGCATGTGGGACACTCCTACTGCTTGCCTTCCAGGAGCACAAGGAAGCATCACATTATCCCAAAAGCCAACAATACACGGCTCAAAAACTAACCACTGCTCTCACCTTCACGGGCAATTCCTATGTGGTCTAAACAGCCAAACAGAGCAAGTAGAGTAAGAAGTAAAACACTATTTTTTTTTCTCTCCATTTTTGATCTCTATTAGCCTCCAGTCACCCACCAGAAGGAGAATGAGTGATTCACAAAAATCACACATTTGAAGGTTTTACTACTCTAGAACACATCCGCTTCAAACAAGGACTTGCAATTAAAAACTTGTCTTTAAAGTCCTGCTGTCCATACTACAAGACACAGCAGCTTAAGACTGCATTAGCAGATACATCTTTGCTGACTATTTCCAATTTCAGGAATGAAGGACGGTTCTGGGTAGTTGTGTTTGTTTGCAGCCACCCTAAACTGCTCCTAAATAGGAGCAATTAAAATCAGCCTTGTTTGGTCCTTTTATATCTTATTTATTAACCTGAATCAGCAAAAAAAGAAGAAACATCCTGAACATCCTGGTTCTACTTAATCAGTATATCTTAAAAAAACAATTTTTAATGTACTTAAACAAGAAAGCACAATGCACCTGGAGGCAGGTAGCTTGTCTACATCACCTCAAAACTAAAATTTGTCTCCATGGCTGTCTTCAGTAACCACGGGTGCTTTCCAAACTTACATTTGTGAAATGTTCTAAGACCTCAGTCTTCTCTATTTTTAAAGCTCCATATATGAATTAAAGTGTAAGTAGATCTTTAGTAAATAATTAATCTCAAAATTCCATGCTTCTAAATTTTAAATCAGGAAATATTCAGTAAAATCCATTTCTGAGACTCTCATATAACATCTGATTCTTTAAGGGAGATCACCTCCAATTTTAATAGTTGTTTCTGAGAAAGGGTCTTGAAAAATAGAAATTATATATACATTTAATCTCTGTACATAACTGAGTCATTTCATAAAGCTATGTACAATAACTGTCTCATTTTAAGCTTGATAAATGCATTCCATGAAGTCAGAAAAAATAATAAGCACGGTGTGACAAAATCCTATGTTAACAACTAATAATGAAACCTTCGATACCCATCTCAATTACAGAGGAAAAAATCCTAGGATAGGTTGGATATGCCCTACTAGGACCATAGTATTGGAGTGAGGTAGAATGTGGAATACCCAAAAAGGCAGGGCAGGTCTCCAGTGCAGCCTGAAGGAGTTCTGCTGGACCCCATGGTGGGATCCACAGTCCTCTTTCAAAGAGGTATTCCTTCCACAGTCAAACTGCCCAGAGGCATTAACATACCTGGAGAAACACGGTGGACATGTTATGGCCAGCACCCCAACTGCTCCAACTTTCAGGTGTGCCACTGTACAAATACTGGCATTACAGATGGCCATAGATACAGATAAAAAGTTTTATTATGCCATACACTTCAGATAAAAACACTGCCAACTCCTTTACGCTTCTGCAGGGCTCGTAGGATGGAACTGGAGGTGAACCGGTTAGAGTCCTACAGCCCCAGAGCCCTCTAATTCGGAGTTCCTGTAAGCCCTGTAGGACCACTGGGACTACTCCTCCACAGGCACACACTTCCTGAAAGCAGCTCCCTGTTAAAGCTACAGTGCAAAGGATACCACAAACTGCAAGGCTTTGTATTTCTGTTCAAAACTAAAATTAAAACGAGGAACAGTTGCCTCAATGACCACCCTGCCATTTCCTTGTGATCGTCAGCTACAGCAAACACGGGATGAATGCAAAGTTCTTTTCGCTCTCAGTTTCTCTCAGAACTTCACATCTCACCTGAAAGAACTGGTACCAAGATGAAAGTCTGGACTACTTCCATTACAGGCAGAGAAAAGCATAAGTGCAGTTTCAGGTGAACACGTTTACTCTGCTCCAGTGCAGAGCCAGCCAGAATCATGAAGAATAAAGAAAAGAAGGGGGAAAAAAAAGGAAAAATATTCCTAGATGAGATTCCTAAACTGTCATCTAAAACGTGAGTAATATTTGAGAAGCCAGAAGTTAGAATTCCAATTACATTTCTCATATGAGAAATTGTAACAAAATATTAGCTCAAAGTCAATATTCAGCTATAGAGACAGTAACAGCATTACAATCTGCTGATGCAATTTAAAGCTGTCTATGCAGCTACTAGTGCGTCATATTCTATTATTCTTTGAAGCTTTCATCCCTTTTTTCAGCCAATCTTTGCTTTTGCATAACAAAACTTACTATTATTAAATTCCTGCTCACCTAAAGAAAGCTGTAGGAAGTTAAGCAAATATAAATAAAAGCAAGAAAGGGAAAAAATAGAACAAGAGAAGTAATTTAACTTTCTGCATTTACCTTTCCGTGAGAGCATTTAAAAGAATGGAGGGTCACAAACCAACAGCTTGGACACTACTAGGAAAATAAATTGTATGTTCATTTGTATACAACACCCTCTTATTTCACTTTTATACATCAAGATATCAGAATATATATCTATCTACTGAGCAATGGAATTCCTTCCCCTGTTGCTGACAGGGGAATCACTAGACTGTCCTGTCTGGTGCCTCTTCACAAATACATTTCATGCAGTTAAAAAATACACACATCAATTAGAATACCTAAAAATATACCAAATATCCACAAACACCCTGACAAAGACATTGACTGCTACACAGACAAGGTAACAAAAAGTGGATTAGCAGTAAGTTAAGACCAACTTGTCTCTACTTTGGTTTAGAATACTCACAATTGAGTCTGATCTGTTATTCCCTACTGCCTTCTAAACACCCTCCATATTTCTGCACATTCCACAGAATCTTACTCAGCAACCTGTGAAAACCACAGCATATAAAGCAAGTTTCTGTCTCAACAGTTTTGTTAACCAGTAATGCCTTATTACCAGAGACACTTTCAACTGGTTTAAGTACTATGGTTTAACTGGATTTAACTGAAGCAACAATCAGCATTCTTGGCTGCAGAATCTTGACTCCTGCTGGGAGTTTGATCTACAATATAGAACTGATATATTCTATACTTTTTATTAATTTTTAAAAAATTCTGATCTTCAAGAGGTTCACATTTGCAGAATGTCAATAAGTTACTCATGCCACATGCATTTTTATCTGTTTCAGAAGTTCACGCTTCAGAAAGGCAGGAGTGTTATAGCTGGTGATAGACATATCAATCACAGTTATAAACAATCTACTCACAAACCCTAAAATGCTTACAAACAACATACTCACTAGCCCTTATCTAATAACAGTACTTTAAATAGGAACTATAACATTTCAGGGCTGTTTTGTTTTTATTTACTAACATTTTAATTACAGCCTCTCTAAAACATTACACTGCAAACACTAGAAACCTTCCCAACCTTTTCTCTGTAGAAATTCAGCTTCCGCACTCAGTTTATTGGGGAGGCAGAAAGGGTTGGTATCAAAGAGTTAATCATCCGCCAGCAGTTGCTAGCTAACATATTCTGCCATCCCTGCATCCCTGCCCCAGGGTGTCCAACCAAGTCTACCACCAAAAAATCACTATTGCTTCATCTTAAATTTCTTACTTGACCACACATCCTACTCTTTTCTTTTCCACCATCCAGAACAGAAGACGGACAAGTACATCTAATCTTGGTTTAATCTTTGTTAAACCCAGCTGGTTCTCTCCTTTCCTCTACCTGGAGCTGCCTGGTTAGCCTGGCTGCAGTGGCACCAGTGCTGAGAGCTCCTGGGAGCAGGAGCTGGCTCAAAGCACAGAAAGCCAATATAATTAAAAAAAAAAAAAAAAAGACAAGCAGAACAGGGGTATTAAATATTCCTAAATTCTATTACATAGAAAAGTAAACAGCTCTCAACCCATTTTGGTCAGTAGGTGAATTTTCAACACCAAATTCAGATGCTTTATTTCACAGCTCTTCTTCTGTTTCAGTGACCATCAGCTGTAACAAAAGACGTTCAGGCGACCTTCAAAATACCTTCATGTGACCTTCAGACGACCTTTGGGTGACCTTCAGACGACCTTCAAAATACCTTCAGATGACCTTTGGATGACCTTCAAGTGACCTCCAGACGACCTTCAGGCGACCTTCAGACCACCTTCGGGTGACCTCTGGACGACCTTCAAGTGACCTTCGGGTGACATTCAGATGACCTTTCGTGTGACCTTCAGACGACCTCCGGACGACCTTTGGGTGACCTTCAAGTGACCTTCGGGTGACCTTCATACGTCCTCCAGGTGACCTCCGGGTGACCGTCAGACAACCTTCAAGTGACCTCCAGACGACCTTTGAGTGACCTTCAAGTGACCTCAGGACGACCTTTGGGTGACCTTCGGACGACCTTCGGGTGACCCCAGACGACCTCAAGACGACCTTCGGGTGACCTTCAAGTGACCTTCAGACGAATTCAAGTGACCTTCGGGTGACCTCCAGNCTCAGGACGACCTTTGGGTGACCTTCGGACGACCTTCGGGTGACCCCAGACGACCTCAAGACGACCTTCGGGTGACCTTCAAGTGACCTCCAGACGACCTTTGGGAGACCTTTGGGTGACCTCCGGTTGACCTTCAGATGACCTTCAAGTGACCTTCGTACGACCTTCCAGTGACCTTCGGACTACCTCCAGACGACCTTCAAGTGACCTCCGGGTGACCTTCAGACGACCTTCAAGTGACCTCCAGATGACCTTTGCGAGACCTTCGGATGACCTTTAGACGACCTTTGGACGACCTTGTGGTGACCTTCAGACGAATTCACGTGACCTTTGGGTGACCTCCGGGTGACCTTTGGNGGAGACCTTCGGGAGACCTTCAGCCTTTGGGTGACCTTCAGGCGACCTTCGGGAGACCTTCAGGCGACCCCCAAGTGACCTTCGGGACGACCTTCATACGACCTTCGGGATCACCTTCCGACCACCTTCGGGTGACCTTACAGAGGGCAAGTTCTCCCACAGCAGACAAAATTTCACTGCTGTTATTTGAAGACCTTCATAGGACCTACAGACGACCCTACAGACGGCAAGTTCTCCTACAGCAGAAAAAATTTCACTGCTGTTATTTGAAGACCTTCATAGGACCTACAGACGACCCTACAGACGGCAAGTTCTCCTACAGCAGACAAAATTTCACTGCTGTTATTTTCATCTGCTCCAAGTTACCATATTTTAAAATACGCAAAATCCAAAATAAAAGCTTGGAATCTCTCTTGAATTTGAATTGCAGGTGCTGCAGAAATAGACAATCATGGACAGGGCAAATCCAGTCTCCCTCCACACGCACATCATTAGTATCGATACTAAAAGGCATTTCCCATTTGCCAGGACTCAAAATTACCACAGCATACAAAACTACAACAATTACATTATTTTAGTCCTTCAATGAACACTGCTGGAATTCAGATAAATAGAAACGCGTTTTGTTAGTGAACAGCTCTTCAGAAAAGCCAACTCTAAGTACTAGAAAGGACATAGCTGCAGACATCCCATTAACTTCTAAAGGATTCAGCTCTGCTTTGGTTTGCTTTTTAACTTGTAGAAGAAATAGAAACATTAGAAAAAGGCTGGTCATGGAGATTACTGCTAAAAGATTTTTAGTTTTGAACTAGTTTATTTAGTTCTTTATTACTAGAGGTTCCAAATATTTTTGTTTCAATGAAATACTAACAATTACAAATCTTTTAAAAATGACCAATCATTGAAAAATAGTAAAGCAGATGATACTGTAATTAAATGAGAAAAACCTAAAAAAACCCTAGTAAACCAGACTTAAAAAAATAATAAAAATAATCACAGAGTCTGATAAACAAACACCACCATCTTTCATGACTTCCCACTTTTTTTAACAAGTCATTGGGCCTGTTTTAAGCCTTTTATCTTTATTGTTAGCAGATGTTGACTGAAGGGGATAGTTCCCCAAATTCTAATTAAACCATTTTTTAATTCCCACTCTGAAGGCGTAAAAGCCTGAGAAACAAAATGATTACTGACTGGTACAGAAGTTTAATCAATACAGACCAATTCATTCATCATGCTGTTTTATAATCCAAATGGAATACCCATTACATATCACAGAGAAAATAAAACAGCCAGTATGTTACTGTCAGTCTACAAGAACAACAATGCTCATTACTGCTGCTCTCATCTGAGAAAGGGCTTGGTGTTTGGGGTTTTTTTGGTGCTCATGTTTGCAAAATATTCCATAAAACTATGAACTAAAGGTTTCTCCACTAAAGAATGCCTTAATATCTTTTGATTTACTCAGAACTCCTAAAAAAATTCAATTTGAAAATTAGGTTTTATGCAATCCTTTGGGGTTTGGTTTTGTTATTGAGAGTTGGTTTTGCCTCTGTTCCCACAATTGGCAGATGCCTGGATCTGTGGATTGCTGAGAGCAGCAAAATGAGCCGGAGAGCTGGGCTGAAGGTGCTGCTCCCTTCCAGGGACATGGGGTGCCAGGGAGGAGCTCTGTGTGACACACGAGCTGCCAGCCTGAATTGCCAGTTCTCTCCATCCATCCCCTCCCTATTGCCACTTCCTTCCTCTCTCGGTAACAGTCTGGCTCTCAGCTCTCCCCCCAGAACAGGACCTCCTGCACCTGAGAGGATGTCCTAGATGAGTCTACACCTTGTCAAAAACAGGGTACAAAGGAACCTTAAAGTTTCATCTCCTGAAGCCACAACCACATCTAACTACCTGAAATGCAACTTAAATGTTAATTCCACATCCTAACAGACATGTTACATGCTTGGGCACAGATATTGCCACAGGGAGTTGTCACGTTAAATACAAGAGGACTGTAGAGTTCCATGAGATTCTCAAAGGGAGAGTAAAAAATAAATGTAGTGATTAGAGTGAACCCTCCATGTTGGTGCTCACACCCCTTCACAGTGATGGCTGGCTCAGCTCCGAGAGGGAAATACTCTCTCCTCCGAGGGCACTGAGTCAGGACTGTCCATAGATCAATAAAGGCAGGGCCTGCTTTGGGAGGCAGGGAAGGTGATGGAGCACCTGCTGGAGTAGCTCAGAGATTCAGAGGTCGCATCAGCAAGGAACAGCCGACAACGCTTTCCAGGCATCACATGTGTGGGTGTCAGTAACTTTGCTCTCCTTCATCTCCTCAAGGATCACCTAGGGCTCAAAGTCAAGTCCTGGTCATTCCCAAGAGTGAAGAGTTTCTTCCTGAGGTTTTTTGTTCGTTCATTTTGTGGATTTGGGTGTGTTTATTTCAAACTTGGTCCTGTTCTCAACCAAGGAGACCTTCCTGCTGCACACAGGGCGGTGCTGGTGGGAGGAAGGGAACAGGCACCTTGCCCACCCAAACTGACCATGGCTTATAGTGATGGTAGGGCAGAGAAAGCAAGGACTCTGACTAGCAGCAGATCCCAAATAGGTTCCAACGCAAAAGCAAAACCTGTAACATGTACAGGGAAAGCCTCATTTTTAATCTGCTGTTATTTCAGGAATAGGGCTCATCCTGACCCTCAAAGCAGAAATAGTCCAAATGCAAAAACAAATGCAGTTAAAAAAAACTAGATGCACATTTGAAATGACAGACCCACAATGAGAGTTACAGTTTTGAGTTATGAATTGATTATTATTTTATCTGTAATTTTTTGAGAACCACACTACTGTTTCAGCCACTGTAAAAGCAAATAATTATAGTCATCAGCCTAAAATGTTTCCATCCCAGGGAATCAAAGAGGAAGATGGAAAGCAGGACACAGCATATCAGAGTAGTTTAGCCGTTATTTTTCCCCACTGTAACTATTACATTAGAACTAAACATTCTTGTCAGGCTGGAAATCTCATTTTAATGAGTTCTGCAGAAATAAATAAAAGCAGCAAAGGCACATCTTGTTAACAGTACAACTTACTCTAATTATTTTCCCCAAAGGCAAAAAAAAAATCATGTTCAGTTTAGTATTTAGTGAGTTGATGAATTTGAAATATGTCTGTGTATACCTATGCATAAATGTGTATGTATATATATTATGCATTATATATACTTTTTTCTAAGGTCCCAGTAGTTATTTGCCAGGCTGATCATTATTAAATACCTAATTTCTTACAGATGTCAATTGAAAAGTAACTTTCTTCTAGGTAAGATGAACTGGTTAAATAATCTCTCTTCAAGCTTTAAGTGCAATAGTGACAGTAATGTACCATGGGCTTTTAAAGTTCATATCTAATCAGAAAGTTCTATGACCAAAAGTTGCAATGAATAGCAGCAAAAATGCTTCAGCAATCAATTCAAAGAGGCAGATTAGCTAATCAAATTCTGCCACTCATGTTTCTATGGGGGATAATTGATTCTGGTAGTAGTTTTAGAGCTTTCAAAAACAGGTACTGCTGCTCAGAACATGTTGATCATTTCCCTCTGAAAAATTCATAATCTGAAGGAACTGAAGAAATCTTACCTTAGAGTTCCTGAAGCTCATGCATTGTTTTGAAAATAAAGGACACATGTAGTAGTTTGAGGCTGTAGGTTGTTTTATATTTTAGACCATTTTTCCTCATAGACAACCCTTATTATCAACTTTCACTGTGCATAAAATTTCTGCACTAAAGACACACATTTTAAAAAGATATCTAAAATGGAAAACACAGCCAGGCCTTTAATCATGTCTACGCTGGTAAAAAAAATTATATAAGCCAGCAAAGCACATACAAGAGACCAACCAACAGGCACCAAGCTCAGGGACAGGGTGGCAAAAGAGGCAGCAGATGCTGTGGAAAGGAATTAGGCATTTAAATCACATGCCCATCACAGACTAGTTGCACAAGAAAAATGAGAACTTGGAGAGTTGCAAGGTCAGCTGACAGCCTGCAGTCAGAGCCACAACACAGGGCAACTTTTTGGCTCTATGTGCATTCCCTATGCAGTGCAACACACCCTTGCAGCCAGATTCCAAAGTGCCACACAGCACAGCGTGATAAGACACGAGAGGTTGCAATAGATGCTAATCAAGTTTCAGAAATACTGAAATCCACATGGGAATAGATCTGGGTTATTTCCAACATTCCATGAGGTTATCAGTCGAGAAGGCACTGATTATTGCTCATCTAGCAGATTCCTGATTACCTGCTGCTGTGTGTCTAGATTCCTTGAATTAGTCTAACTACAAGGAGTAGTTACATGTCCCTACTTTAAGACTGCCCCATTTACATCAGTGAGATTACTCAGTATTATACATATCCTTAATGGCTTCTCGAGACTTACTGCAGGAAATGAGCATTAAGTCATTGCCACATTTATCAGCAGAGGGTTGGCCAGAACCAAGAATTCTATTTCACACAAAAATCATTGAGCTTTTGACATGTTTTCATTCTGAATTAGGAAATGAGAAGCAGTTTTAGCATAATTCTGGAATAAAAAAAAAACAAAATTAGAGCTTGACTAGAGGAAATACTCTAGAAAGGCGCCCAGCCCAGCCCACATTTATGCAGAAACTCAGTCCCTCATCTGCTGAGAACAAAGACTTGAACCTTGATCTTCCCTGTAACATAGGTCTCTTTAATAAAGTTACTTTATCACGGACCTGAGTTTTAATTAAACATTTCACTAGGAAGAAAAAAAAAGGATTCCGACTGACATTTCTAAAATATCTTCCCATTTTTTAAAACACCATTCTTTTGCCAACAATCTGCAATCAGCCAGTACTTTGCTCCTCCATGTAACAGCTATGCAGGTAGAAGTCCTTATACAGATGGAGATTTAAATCCAGGCTGTCAAAATTCCTGACAGGATGCCTCTGTAAATCACCCTTCAGTGAATTCTTCCTACAGAAATTACAGTCAGTACGTGGTCCACATTTGCAGAAAAAGTCATGCTGCTTTAACTACTATGGTTAAAGGGGACCCACCGCAACCAAGAGCACCAGAAGTCTGAAATCACCAAAAAGACAAAAATAGAAACTTGGCAGAACTACAGCAAGGCTCTTACCAAATGCAAGGCAGAGTAATTTTGTAATCTCTAAATAGTAAAAGTTTAGAACTATTTAATTATTTACTTTTGCTTTTTAAAGCTACTGATGACTTCTGAAAACATAATTGCTAATAATTCCATAAATCTCTTATGCTGTAAGTACAAAAAATTTTCCTATTTCCTTTTCTGCAAGTTTTCCAGTAATCTTTAATTAAATGCAGTTATTTTGATAATAAAAATATAAATGTATTGATACAAATACATTCTTTTACTGATCTTGATATTTAAAACACATTTTGTTTTAATGTCCCATGGTTTCTGCATTTATCTTGTTTCTCTGACTCTAGAATATTATTACCACTAGCACTTTGAGCAAAAGGAGACTATATAAATTCTGCTGATGTCTTCCTGAGACATGTAGAGATTATCCAGGAGTCCATAGGAATCTATGCAGTTCCTGAATGCATAGTATTAACAAATACAGTTCATTAAAACAATCTTGAAGCCTCTCTGCACTTATTTAATTCTGAGTAGAAACAAAAATTTAGTGTTTGGAAAGGAAAGCAGAAAACACAAATGGCAGGCTGTTCTCAGAATACATCCAGTGAAGGAGCCTCCAAGCCTGTGATGTTTCTTCACCAGTGGCATCTTCCTTCAAACTCTCCACAAGACCTGAGTGGAAAGGAAGCTTCAGGTACAGGACACTGCAAGGCTGAAGGTTACTTGCTTCTTCTAGGTTACCCCCAGGGGAAAAAAAAAAAAGCCCAAAACAATAAAATTGAGTATGTGACACCGGGATAAGTTATGGAAAAGGGAGTGTGTTCTATTTATGCTATTTCTACCTTCACAGTTCCTAAATACTCCCCAGAGGGGAGCTCCAAGGGCAGCAATTCATCACCGAGGCCCTGGCAACACAGCTCTTTCACAAAGAATATTTACAGCTGCAGTAATCCATGGACTTCATTAAGAAACTCTAATCGGATAATGATTAGCTCCCTTTTTCCTCTGAATCTCCATGGTCAGGTGCACTTGGGCATCCATTTCAATCGCTGTTTTGTTTCTGCCTGTAGGAGCCCCTGCACTGCTTGTGTTTCAGTGCTCAGCCCTATTGGGCACAGCACAAGGTCACCAGTAACTTAACCACAAATTTTGCCTTTTTCCTTAAAGTTGGTCCCACTGCCAGTCACAAGCTGGCTCTTGAATCCAGGCACCACAACCTGCACTGTTGAGGTTCAGAACATTTTGTACAGTAGCATTCCTTTTCAAAACCTCCTTGGAGAAAAGCCTTTGCCTTTAGCCAATTTTTGCTTTAGGCTCCTGTGGTTTCTAAAATTACCTACTAGATTAGTTGTTAACATAAACTACCTGTAAATGTATATAAGTTTATCCAAAAAATCCCCTTCACACCACTCGAGTAGGACAATTTTATTTCCTGAGAAACATTGAACTGCACATCTGAAAAAGCAGTACCTTTCTTTCTGAAAGCTCTGCTCAAAAAGTCTATTTTATTCTTAATGATGGAACTGTCTTCCTCAAAAACACACAGCATTTGCTTGTGGATTTGTTTACTTGAGTCTTTTCTCTTTTCTCACCTACAGCATTTACGTAACACCAATTGAGTTGCATTTGGAGAATAATAGTTAACCAACTACCATTTACTGGGCAAGAATATTTCATAAGGTGCTTAGGAACTCTCTTGTTCAGTGATTTCACTGTCACTAGAAACAACATTTTGTTATTTATTATTAACGTACACATACAGAACGCCCAGACCTTCCTCTTTGTCAGCAACCTGTATCAACAATTTGTGGCAATAAATTGTTGCTACAGAAAGAAAAAGCTGAATAAACCATTTAAAGCAATGAAGTATCTTCAATTGAAATTGTCTGTATATGCAAGATGGACTGTGTAACCAGGCCAAGGATGACTTGCTGTCCCAAAGAAACCTGTGGGGCTGCCAATGGAAGTTCTGATGAGCCACTGCTACATAGGGTGTAAAGTTTTCAACACAGAAAAGGCAAAATCAGCCTGAAAGGATCAATCACTTATTATTTGCCCTATATTTAATCCACTTCTGATGACCTTAAACACATTGGAAGGAATTTCTCAAGGGAGAGGAATCTTAGCACAACACAAAACCAGGTGTTATGAAAAGCATAAGATATCCACAAGTGTTGTATACATAAAATCAGAACTTGACATTTTAAATGGGAACGCATTATTTTTTAATATAATTATGAAATAATCTCTTCAGTATGAAATATTATTCATGCTAATAAATAATAATTTTACACTTTTAAGAGGATAAACACATTCAGAAAAATCACATTTATGATCAGATCTAGGAACTTTTTTGCTGCCTTGCTAAATTTTAAATTAAATTACTAAAGTATATAAGTTGCATTATGTATAACATTGTCACTGAAGTTGGCGAGTGATAGTTCACATCTTTTTACACACCTACATTAGCAGAAATCGCTCATTTCAAGTCACAGTTGTATAAGTCTGATTTTTACACAAAGAAGTATTTTCAAAACACAAAGCTTAATTTTACTTAATATTCATTTAATAGTTTGATGGACTGTGCATTTGAAAGTCAAATCCCAACCCATTTCTTATATAATCAAGTCCATGTTTAAGAAATGTTATAGGTTATTTGTAACAAATTAGAAAAGGAGCCTTCTGCTGTCATTCAACAGGAACCAATTTATTTCATTAAACAGAAATCCACATTTCCATCCCACTTGAACTCTGCAAATTTAACTAAGCATATTAGTCTTCATTTCAATAGGATCTTCGCCCATAGACGTCTGGAATATTTGGAACAAGGCCACTCAAACCAAAGCAATGTTATTCATAGGCTACACAGAAAACACCCTTTTATATGACTTCAGTACATACTTCACGATAGTCCTGAATCAACCCTTTCCCACCACATTTAAAAACTAATATCTATTCATACTACAGTTATAATGGAATGTCCATTCAGATCTGAAAAAAGTGTCCAAAATAATTTGCATATTCATGCACAGAAATGACAGTAAAATACTTCAGGTTAAATATCCCAAGTGCTACCCATCTGTCACGCAATGGTTTGCAATCAGGTAGGCACAAATGTCAGGGTTCGTGCACAAACACTGATACGTACGCTGGATATTTATAGAGGATACTAATTATGAAGCACAATCTCTCTAAATTAGCTGGGTGTGGGTATTTGTTGAGGACCAGACAGACTGTTGTTTGTCAAAATAAGGTTGATTTATTTATCACATTTTTGCTCATTAAATGATTCTGAAGGCAAGTAAATGAAGCCTCAGGTAATTCGATTACCATGTTAATCAAAGCACAGACAGCTTATGAGAATGTTAATTACGGCCAGTTATAGCACAACTGACCTCCTCTGAAATGAGTTAAAACAAACATTCCTACTCAAACTGTGTTTTTCTTGTATCTCATTTTCATAGTTATGGCTCCTAAACTAAGTCAGATAAAGACCAAAAGAGAAACTCATTCTCTCCTCTCCATCACTATACAAATACCTTCTCAATTATGTAACTCCCCTGAATTCTAAACTTGATCTTCCCTTTCCTATAAGGCATCCACGCTGAGATAAAAAGCTAGCATGGGAAAACACCAGTTGGAATTAGGCATCATTAAAAGCATCTTGAGTACACACGTACCATTTCTTAAAATCTGAGAACCAATTCCAAAATGTGTTCTATTAAATGAATATCTTCAAATACCTAAAAATTGTGTACGTACCTTACCACAGGAATGTGTTGAAACTCAGACCTACATATACAACTGGTGACTGTATGTCCATTAGTACTGAAGTAATAGAAACATCACAAAAGGGAAGGATGGTGAAAGGGAAGTCAGAAACCACAGCTCTGCTCCTGGAGAGCACAACTGATGCCATTTTATGAAGACAGAGTCCAGTCTGAGATCTGAGGATGCTCCATACTGGGAACAATTGAGTGATGTGTCAAAACTGCAGACTAAAACACTCCTGGCTACAGATGGTTGGATCAAGGAAGCAGAAGTTCCAGTTTTGGAACAGTGAATTATTCTCCATATTTTCTTTCAAAAATTACCACCAATTCTTATTACAGTTTTGTAGCATTCCTCAAGACTCATGCAACTTGTATTTCTACACAGAACTGAACAGATAAATTAAGAGAGACAGAAAACACTACCTTCTGTTAGGCCTGACTTCTGTTTTATCACATTCACCCGTTTTGAGAAGTTTATGCATTATGCAGATTTGTGTATTAGTTGCTCAAGAGCTAACTTTTTCAGGTTTATAGGTTGATTTTCAAGGAGTGACCCCAAAATATCAAGAACTCTAGAGAACAGAAATTTTACCTTATCAGACATTGTTAGAAAGGTAGGATATGTATTCACTGCATCTTAGAGGACATCAAAACAGTGCATGAAGTACACCTTTTAAATATCATTTCAGGCTCATTATCAGTTGCCTTTATTCTGCAGATACTGTTGTCTTTTGAGTCTACTGGTAATTGCTGCTGACTTGAATAGACAGCATCACTTCTGATCAATTCTAGTTCTGACATGCTCTGATCTGGAAAAAAATTTGAAACAATCTTCCCAACAGAATGAAAATGTTTTCATTTAGCTTTAGGCTGAGAAGAAATTACTTAAATAGAAGATTACACATTCTAGAAATGCTCTGCTATTTCATAGGGAGAGAAATAAATCAAATAGATACACAGAAAGGAAGATCTAAGCATAAGATGGAAAGACAGTAAAAAGGAGTTCAAAGCAAGTGAAAGCAGATCTGTGAGGTAGGTAATAAACCTGATTCCTTTTATGTAAAAACATACTCCTGTAGCGCTCTATCTGCTTTGAGGGATTTGCATAAAAACTTAGTGTGTGCAACATGCAAACACTGTGCTATCAGTGGCCAGTGGTATTAATTCCAGTCACAGAAAGCAAGTCCCAAAACTGCCCTGACAGGCAGTGCAGCCAGTGAATAAGGGGTTGAGTCTGGGATCTCATTGATTTTTAACAATAACAATGCTCTTCATAGTCTTAATTGCAGTCTGAAGCTGCAGAGGGCAAGAAGTAATAATAACTACAATGATAGTTATATGCACCTCAGTGACACCAGCGCAGGATTTTACTAGATTAGGTGGGACTTAAGTTCAGTGCCTTAGGAGCAGTTGAGACCTCAGACAAATGTTATACTGCCCTTCATAAGAGTTTAACACGGTGGTTTCAGTGTTGCAATTATCTATACTTAAGATGCACTGATTTTGGAAGGCCTACACTCTGCCTTAACACCTCCGCAACAGGAATCACCCTTAAAAATGGGGAAAATGCAATGCATTTAGAATTCTACGTGAAACACCCTGTGTTTTGCTGTATCATCCTGTAAGCAGGGGGATGAGTCAGATATTTTAGAAATAGTCCACTCACAGCAATAAGAAAAGCCTTTTCCTGCTTTTGTTTCAGTTACTGATTCCAGTAACTTAGGAGACAACAGAAGCGAGATGCACAAGTCTTTGTGCCTATTTCAATGAAAAGTACACAAAACTTCCACTCCAACACAGAAGCTTTGCCATTTATGAAAAGAAATTGGCCAGTATCAGACCTCAGTTTTAGATCATCATTAAACTGTAGACATGCATTTAGTTTCCTGCTAACATCCTAATAAAGTTCCACTTCTTAGCAAGTTCTCCCTATCTTCCATTTGTGCATTTAACTCCATCTTTCCAGATACAGAATACTGGGGGTTTACTGTGTTTACTGGGGTTATCTTTCTGATTTTAGACCATGTCACTGCTTTATGAAGGTTATTTTATATTCTGATTTTTCAGGAGATTCTTCCAAAACAAGTGAATTCAGTTCCAACAGTACCTCTAAGTTTACCAAGTGTATTCTCTATTCCATCAGTCAACTTTTTATTAAAATGTTGAAGGGGGCTGGAGCATTGAAAGCCAGAGATGTTACACCATCATTTTTATGGCCCTCGACACTAACAAATAAGCTAGAAGTCCCCAATAAATTTAGTGGAAAATACAAATTCTGAATAGCTTGTGTCCAAGATGACAAAGAGTTGATCAGGTTGAAAGATAAGCACCTTTTCTGACTATATCCTCCCTCTTTAACAATGCCTGTTCCTTTTAAACAATGCCTTGATGGAAGTCCAGGAGCAGATCTACAGAGTCAGACTCTTGTTTCAGCGCAGAGCTCCAGCACCTTCACAGTGGATTCCCAACAGATTCAGTGCAGCAGAACAGCATGGAATTCCCTGCCAGGAGGCACAAAAATACCTGCATTTGCTGTATTAACAGCATGTTTACCTGAGGCATCTTGCTAATTTGTACCCTCCCCAGGCAGTTGTCAGGTAACACCATTTTACATTTTGTAAGCTAATTCAGAGACTCAACACAAAAACGCTGCATTAGGGAATAGAACACATCCCAGCCAGCACTTGGATTGGCAGAAAAATGCTGTTACCCACTTCTTTAGAGTACAATTCACCTTGCAATTCCTTTCCTAAAACTGATCATCTCAAGAGGCGGAAAATATAACTACAAAAGGAATATGTACCAGCTCCAGCCTAACAAAATTCACACCAATGGAAAAGAACTAGAAAGTTATTTTGCAGACTGACTCACCTGCAGGGATGGGTTAGAATTCTAAGAGTTTCTTTAACCCTACTTGTCTTTGTTGCCCAGTTCAGGTTAGTTGTATGCTGCTGGCTACCAAAGTTCAACAAGCTTCTCTGCATCCACAGAATTATGTCTTGTTCTCTGCAGAATCAGATATAATGAAGTTGCTCATTAAAAATAATGAGCTGCTTTAGTAATGAGCTCTGATCTACAGCTTCAGTCTGTGAAGTATCTTACTTCCAATTGAAATGTAATTAGATTCAATTGAGGTCCCCAAGTTGGGATATTAAAGGTAACCACAAAAATCACAATTATGAAAACTGAATACACTGAGACTTTCAAAGACTCCCAACCAATACCTATAGTGTTGAAATATTGGTAAATATTAATTAAAAGAAATTAATAATGCCAACATTATTGAGTAATAGTCCTTAGTTATAGAACTAGTATTAGAGAACTCAAGCCATTACATTTACACCCAATTGCCTGAGGACAATTGTTGACATGTTCAAAGTTAATGGCTTGAAATGCAGCCATGTTAAACTCAAGTGGTTTCCACTGACACCAGTCAAAATTGAGGAAGCCTGACACTGGTAAAATCCAGGCCATGAATTTATGCACAGAGCTAAACATTTCTCCTGGTGCCAAGTACATAAACTTCCAAATATTCCAGCCATAGGTTGGAAGCAAAAATCCAGACACGTATCAACAGGAGGAGGCAATATCAAAATAATGTAAACCAGTGTCTTAGCATTAGGTCAACAGGCAGCACAGCCAGCAAACAACAGTAATGCCTGTCAGAATCTATTAAGTATTTGCTTATCACCATCAGCAAAGGGAAGTCGAAAGGAATTTTCTGAGCAACAACAAGATCCAAGAGCACCGATCTCTTCAAAGAAATAGCCCAGTCTGTCAAGTTACAGCTCCAGCTGAGATCCCAACACATCTCCACTGACATCCCCTCTGGCAGGATCCCTTACACTGGTCTCTTCCCTCCCTTTAGTGGCTGCTCTGTTCACACAAGCACACCCACCAATGCTGCAGAGTTTGGTCATCAGGGCTGAACAGGCTTCAAATGCCTAACACGGTCCGTGAACCTCACTGTAAATATTTGTTTAATGCACAAGATAATTGATTAGCAATCCCAGAGAGAGAAGCCTGCCAAATAAACTGATCACAATAGCTTACCTCTAATATCCAAGAACTTCTGCTGGAGTGACCAAAGCTGCAAGTTAGCGCCAAGCCTATTGGTAGATTTTCTAGGAAGACTTTTAAAGAAATAGACCCTCAAAGCTCAAGAGTACTGGGAATGCACCTAGTTGTGATAAGATCAGGAAAAGGCAATGTAGTTGGTGTTACACTGCACTGGGCATCAGAAGGTGCTAATGGCTGAAGAACCTTTTAGCACATCTTCAGAAGAACCCAGACTTCAGCTGCCTGTTATGGAAATGTAGCCTACAACGACCACCAGAACTGGGGGACCCTTCAAGCCTCCCAGTACATGCACTGAGCAGATCCGGAGTCCCAGGGTGGGGGAAAAGGCCACAAGGTGGCCAAGGCATGTCCCTGACAAAACCCCTGACATAAGAAAGTCGAAGTGGCCTCAGTCACTTCTGCAGCCTCGTGATTTTAAGATATTCACTGCCCAGAACAACATGATGCAACTCTCCCAAACCACTAAGTAGTTTTACAAGGATCATTCCTCAGTGCTGAATATGGAAGAGACCTGATCATGTGGGCCGAGAGCATAATCTTCCTAAATATTCATAGGAGAGCCTGAAAGTGTTCTGTCTTCAAGTATGTTGGTGATTCTTATACCCCACAGTGTCTGTGTAATCCAGCTAAGGCTATATAGAAAAAAAATCAGAAAGGCAGGAAAGCTGGAAGAGCTCCTTAAGACCATTTCTAGAATTTATTCCTTTTTTTCCTGGTTTGCAAGTCCTCTTGTAAACGTTTTAAGTCTTTTAAAGTTAGCAGCACATACATAGTTTGATACAGTGGGCAAAGAGGTAACCACCCCTACATACTTTGGCACATTTTAAAAGGATGTTTTTAGCTGTTATGTGATGGACTTTAATTACAACCTACAAAATGTACAGCAGTAGAAAATGCAATTTTACTCCTTAATCTTCATTTTTCAATCTTCTGCTTTTTAATCATTTGCTTCATTGACCATTTACTTGGTTAATTTCACTGAATTTTTATACTGAGCCACAGAATATTGTACTTCTATTGGTGAGTTTAGAAAACTAGCTTATTACAGAACTGTAATAACCTTAAAATAGGCTTTTTCTTTAGCCAGGAAACCTTATAAAAGCATTCTACAACATTTACCATGGATTGGGTGGCAGACCTTGGTTTTTTGTAGCAATTCAATTTTTTTTTAAAAATAAAAAACTGTGTATTGTTACCATCACATACATATTCATTACAGTACAAAATGAAAAAATACTCTGATTTTTGGATACATAGGGTCACAACTTATAAATGTGCTCCACGATTTTCATGTTCCCATGTCTCCTTCCATGTCAGGCTGTGCCTAGCTTAGTTACTGCCCTGAACACATGAAATTACATACATGCTCAGCCAGCTCCAGAAAAGGTGGGTGCAGGGAGTTTCCAAGATGCCCACTGGCACCAGAGGGAGGGGATGAGAGCAGTCAGCTCAGGCCCTCGAGTAACACTGCACAGAGGACACGCAGAAGAGCAGTGGGAAGCAAAGGCAGATTTCTTGGGAAAAGCAGATATTAAAGGAACCCATAAGCATGGGGTAAGGAACAAAACTTTGGGCAGCTGTAAGAAAAATCAAGATCTGAGAAGAAAAAAAAAAGATCAAGTGAAAGACCCGTGAAGAGGATAAAGATTGACAGCTCGTTAGGGAGAGAAAGACAATTCTATCTTCTCTTGCAGGAAAGTAAACAGAACTTCAGGCAACAAAAGCGAACAAGTCATCATGCTACAGGCAGGAGAGGAAAATAGGGATTTGAAGGGGAAAAAAACCCAAAAAACAAGGGGAAAATAACCAGAAGATAAAAGCATCTCAACCATGGAAGAGCCTTCATGGGGTTTCCAACTGCAGAGCGAAAGAACAAGAATCCGTTCGGGAAAGCATATGGGAGAAAATAAAACATCACTTAAAGAATGTGCAAACTTCTTTCCTGTTCCAAGCCTTTGCAATACAGACATTTGACAAGAGATCAGAAGTTTAAAAGGATTTCAGTCAGGATGTTTGCTTTGGGCAGGCAGTGTGGAAGTGTGGTCATTACTCAAGACTGTTACAGTTCCAGTTGGTCTGAGATACAAACTTGCACACAGGCCCCCTTCACTGCTCTCACAAATCCACCCCACCACTCCAATCACCTTTTGTTTCTACTGCAATAACCCTGAACTCCTGCACCGCCAGGGGAATGACAACCCACCAAGAACCTGACCAGGACAATCCTCATAGCTTCCCTCCTCCCTCTCAAATTGCCACCTCTAAATAGCTGGATTCTCATGATGGTTAAATACCCCTCCACAAGTGACCCAGAGAAACCTGCTCACCTCCAAATTCACCACAATTTACTAATTCACCAA
This sequence comes from Grallaria varia, assembly GCA_013396735.1. Taxonomy (NCBI): domain Eukaryota; kingdom Metazoa; phylum Chordata; class Aves; order Passeriformes; family Formicariidae; genus Grallaria; species Grallaria varia. The sequence goes on along the minus strand of VWZG01006121.1, from coordinate 373,266 downwards.
CTCATCAGCTGCAATCCATGTGTTAGCCATTGAGGTTTTGAGAGTGTCCAGAGGTGTTTTTTTTTATACAGCCATAAGCTTTTGCTGTTACAAGTCTTTGAAACTAATGATAACCAAATACAGAGACTCCAGAATAGCTGCCACTTGAAATGCCTGTGTGTATGTAATATTTTAAAGTCTGTCATAACATACATCATATAATAGCTGGCTGCAATTAATAGCTATTAATAAAGAAAAATTGCCCCAGATGAGATTGCAAATCACAGTTACAGTTCACATTAAAATTAAATCTTTCAAAAATTATTGTTGAAGAGTACATAATATATTCTCAGAAAAAAATATATTTTGTTGTTAAAGAGGACTGATTTGCTCTTAGTTTCACATTTGGCATTTCTTAGTCCAGAGAAAAATGATTGTGTAATATTGCAATGCTGCTTTTCCTTTTGGCTGGCAAATTCCCTAGACATCAGAAAATATGAAGTACAAAAAGTTCAGGTTGCCATCAAACAGAAAATAATAAAGGGGGAATTTAAAAGATAATAGAGCAAGACAAAACAGGAGTTGGAACTCAGTACAACCAGGCAGCTCAATGCAGCACTGTGTTGTTCTCAGTTCAGGACCTGAAGGCTGTGTAACTCGATTTTCTCAATATTTTGCTGAAGGTAATTCTCCCACCTCCCAGCAGGATTTAGCAGCTCAGCCACAGCTTCAGTGTGACTGATTTCAGCTCCAAAGCCACATTGTTAACTAGCTCAGAAAGCTGCGCGTGGCACCCCAAAGCATAGCGTGGGTTTGAAAAGCAGCAGCCCTGGGCTCTTTCTGCTTCCAGCACCTTGAGGGAGAGCAGGCTCAGGGCAATGCAGCCAACACCACACTCCCAGCCCTACAACTTGAGGCCATAGCCCTGTTCCAGTTGAGAACCACCCAACACGAGCATTCATGGCAATCAGACCTGTTTCCAGTCAGATTAAGACACAAGACTTTCTTTTATCACTTATGTATCACAACTACACAGTTAAAGGCAACTTCTCTTTAAAAAGTTTAAAAGTCTCTAAGCAGTCTTTGAGGAACTCATACATTTATGTTAATGTGCAAACCTTATCAGAGACCTGACAAAAGTAGCACTAAACCACCAGCTCTCTCCAGCAACCAGAGAGCTCTTGGTTTTAATACAGCCTTCAAAATTGTGGCATTCACACATCTCAGGGTAAATCTTGATGAGATTAAGTGTCTCCTTTTCTATGAAACCCCAGAAAGTATCCGCATTCACACGGGGCTAAACTAAATTATTAAAAACCTGTCAGAGGAAGGGTCAAACAGGATTATCACTGAAAAAAATTCTGATTTGTCTGTCTGTTCTATTCAGATTCTTTTATGGCATGGCATATTAAAAGCACTGACTAGCAGTAGGATCATCTTAGCCAGCCAGACTTTGAGCTATTAATGACAAAATAGGTTTTAGAAAGGTGCCACTAGACAAGAGACCTGGAGGCAAGAGCTCTCAAAAACCTGAAGGTTCAAATCTACATCAGAAGTCCTGACATAAGATATAGCCACTTTCTGAAACTGCAGCATTAATGCATTTATCAAAAGATACAGAAGAGAATGAATATATTTGGAACGTCTGGATGGATTGGCAATTCAGACTTCTAAAAGGCCCCACTCACTTGTGTACAATTTATTTTGTTAAAGCATTCAGACCTCTGCAAACCATTACATAACTTCATGCTGTTGACCAAATATTGTCAAATACAAAAGCATTTTCAGCAGGATCCAATTCCCAACAGCAATATTCCATGCTCTTCTCAGCATCTTCTTACTAAATACAGATGAAGACGATTTGCACTGAACAGAAGAGAGAATTTGGAAACCCAAAGGATACATCAAATAGTAGTAAAATTCAGTGGTTCCTAACTCAGTGTTGTATGCTGAGATTACGCTCTAAGCTATTGTTATGGGAATGACTATACAGCAACATTCACAGTTCAGTATCTGCAAACAATTAAAAAAATTGAGGTCACTTAGTCCAGCTCCTGCTGTTATACCTGTGTGATTCCTCACACTGCATAGGGGCAGATTTTACAGCCTTCCCATGGAACTTATTCATGCTTCACTATTCTCATTGTAAATGGAAAGGTTTTCAGAGCATCAAACCCAAGTCCACACTGAAATTGAATCCCATTACCCTGCTGTCTCATCAACAGTCTTCTATGTTATAACTGAAGATATGTTCTTAAAGTCAGGCACAAGTATCAAGAATTCATTGGGATGATAGCAGAAAGTGCCAAGAGGCAGGGTTATTTCTACATTTGCTCATGTCTTTCCATGCCTCAGTCAAGAGGCTTAGGAACAATACCAGTCAAACCCCAGTTAGGGACAGACTTCACAAGGCGTGCTCATTTAGCAACATTGCTAAATATGCCACAGCAATTTGTCAAGTTACTCAAGTTATTGTAAGAGACTCATTTATTACCTGTCCAAGTTTACCTAAAGAATGCAATTCTTCATATACATACCACTACTCTAACCATGCATCAAAATCAATAGTTCCATTAATAAAATTAGACAATTTTCAGTCATGTAATATTCTTAGCACAATATCTGTTTCAGTTGTCTATTTTGTTGACAAGAAAAACAAAAGTGCTCTACTGGATTTTTTTCTCCAATTAAATTAGCATATCATGAATGTAACTAATACATCCATTAGGCAATACTACTAAAAGCAGTTAAAGCCAGTAAAAATCAAACCCTGCGTATTCTGACCTTTTGTGCATAGATATAAGGGAGAACTTCAGAGCAGTGTCTCTCCAGTATAACCCTGCCAGTGTGTTCCTGTTTTATGAAAAGGGTGGGAGTGTAACAAACCAAAAGGTTTTTTGTACAGAGGGTACAAGGATCAAGAATAACTTGAGCTCAACCTGTGCAGGTTAAGTGGCCAATGTACATACTGGACCCATCTGCTGCCTGTCCCTGCTGCTCCCTTCCTGTGAGCACAAAGCCACAGCACCAGGCTTCCCATATTCAGATCATTTGGTAATGCATTTAAATATGATTTCCTTTTCAAGTAATAATGGGAAGATAAAAACATTCCTTGGTGTCTAATTTAAATTTATTTCTGAAAGCTTAATTTTTCAATATTGTATTTCCTTTTTTTTGTAATTCATTTAATGGTTCTTTCTAATTGAGCAAATTTGATTAGATTCTGATCACTGGCAGTTTATTAAGACTTCTCTCTGCTGAATTAAAGAACACATTCCTTTGAGATACTGATATAAAAGTAGACCTATATTTCAAAACCTTTTCTTTCTAGTCAGAGCATAAGTTAAATAAAGGCAGGACAAAGTGCATACCATGCATAAGTAAATCCACAAGACCATCCAGCTGGCACTGAGGGGCAACACTGAAACCAAAAGTGTTTTTCAATAAGTTCCACTACAATTATAGAGCAAGACAGTCCGTGGTTGCTTTCAGCACCAAACAATACGACGCAGTCACAATTATGCTATAAAGGTAAGTAAAGATATAAAGATAACCGATAAAGATTTCTTCTGGAGGAAAGTACGCCCCACCTGCAAGCTGGAGCTGCAGCCGCTCCCATGACTACCTGGGACAAGCAGCCCATTGGGAACAGAGAGGGACAGACACCAACAGGAGGGCACCACTGCTCAGGTGTGTCCACTTGGGAACCAGGTGATGCAGAACATCACCAAGTTATTTCCCAGCAACACCACAGGGAAGAGGCTGGTGCTGAAGGGCATTTTGCTGATGGGCTTTTACCACTGTGGGAACACAAGGCCCTGAGTTCTCCCACCTGTCACAAGGCTCTTCTGTAAAGCAGCTGAACCAGAGCAGCTTCCCCCAGAGAGCAGTGCACTTCCAGAGAAGGACTCAGCCATGGATCTCCACTTATCAAACCTACAGGAAAGTATCAAACATCCCAACACAGGAAGCCGCTTGAAATTTGAGGAGATTAATTCAGGCTCTGCTGTGCTCATGGATATGGGCTAGTCAAACACAGGGGATTAGGGGGGTTTATTCACTCTTTTTCAAGGGTTCTATTTTCTTCCCAGTCTTTAACTTTCCTTCAGATGCTCTCTGATCTGTGACAGCTTGGCCAGCTCATGAAGCCGAAGTATTTTATCTACATTCTGTCTGTACAAAGGAGTTCCTAACGCTTCCAAAGCTTCAATCATTTGATTGAGCCCTGCTCTTCTGAGATTAACGTTGGTCCTTGCAAGTGTTGACCCTCAGCAACACCTTCTACATCTAAAAATAAATTTTAAAAAGAGCACCCTCTAACCAGGGACCTCCCAATTTCTCACTTCTTCCAAACTACCTTTTCATTTCAAGACATGAGAAGAACATGCCTTACATCTTAAATCATATTTAGCTGGACCTGCCCCAAAATCTTGGGTGCTATCACAGAAATTTGGGGATTGGGCTGCCAACTTGAGGGCTGATACCCCAGGCAGATCTCTGCCTCACACAGCCCCACTCCATGCCACAGCATGGGAAAACCCACAGGCTGCCTCTGTACCTGTGTTTCCACCATCATTCAAGAAAGGGGTGTTCATGCTGTGATCTTAGCCTTAAATCCTATTTATCAAGGCTGTAATGCTTGTTATTAGTGCTTAGCAATGAAATAACTTCTCATCCAAAACTTAAATTTAACAAAAATAGCTAGCAAAAAATATTTCTGGTTTGACCTGTTGGCAAGAAAAATGAGGCTGAAACAAGTTTTATTTTTTTTCTTGCCTCTAAAATAAGAAGCAATAAAGTGATATTCTCCTGGACATGTCCCCAAGGCTTCAAATTGACTATCTCACAAGGGAAACAGCAAAAGATAATGTATTCTTGGAGTTGTGATGAATTATGCATTTGCAAAGGATAAATTTTACTAGTCTGACAAAGCCAGAAACATCTTCTGAATAATCATTTATTATATTAACTACTTATTTATTTGCTGTTTATAAATGGACAGGCAATTCATTCTGAGAGCTCTCAGAATACTTTTTGCCTCATTCATACTGCATCTTTTTCATCTAACATGCTGTAAAAAATTGCCAAAAAAATAATATTATCCACAGATGCTTGCTAATAACATTAACTAGAGCTAACACCTGCAACTCTGACCTTCTGACGAGAGACAGGAAATAAAGACATTGCTCTGGTAATTTATGTCATGACCTTATTTGATAGGTTTTCAACACATTTGCTCACATTATAGCAGAAATTCTAGTCCAAGTATTGTTGTAACCTGAAGATAAATAATGAATTAAGTAAAAATTCTATCAACATTAGAAACAGTGGCATTGTTATTTAGAAATTAAGTTAATTAGAAACTACATTCATGTATTTTTATTTTAATGAATCATGGCCACATAAAATGAATTCTAAAGAAATTAAACCAAAAATGTAGACATGACATTCAAGCAACCATACTGTTGCATGAAAATTGTGATAATAAGGAAAAGAAATTAGAAAAACACACCTGAGACGCATGATCAGAAAACTATGTTGAGGACAATTAGAGAAAAGCCACATCTGGAAAGCATTGTCAGGAAGTTTTCTTAAGAAAAAGAATATAGGAGTCACCTAAATAAGAGACAGATCAGCTATGGTGCATATAGTATGAAACTCTTTAAAGCTTAAACAGAGATGTCTTTAGGCTGTCAGGAAAAAAAACACAGAAATACACCACAAATCAACCAAACATACAAAAAAGCCACCCACAGACAAACACAAGCAAATATACATTTCATGATGACTAGTGCTTGAGAATAAGAAATTGAGAGCTAATCACAGGTAGCATCTTGTGATGTTAAGTATTTTAGCATTATCATATCAAGTCGAACATGCTGTAACACTTGATTATGCTCTACTGCCTCCCTCTCATCACCAGGTGGTAATTTGGACAAAACAATTTTTGTGTAGGGAAGAAGAGTGGGCACAAGTGAACAGTAGGGCAATAACCACAGGGCTTGAGACACTCATTCCACTAACAAGGCTCCCAATGAAGTAAGACTTTTTAAACTGAGGTTTACTGGTGATTTGCGAATCTGAATATTATGAACATGTAGTTAACGGCACTTTCCAGAAGTGAAGGGATAATTCTCATTTACAAGAATTTCTAGACAAACATTGCAAGTGCCCAATTTTCCACATATTAGAAATAACTTTAAGAGTATAGATATTCCAGATTCTACCTTGCTCCTAATAGGACTAGAATTTAAGTATACAATCAAGAAAGTTCCATAAAGCTGAAAAACCAAAACTGTAATGGCCTTGAGTTTATGCACACGAACAATGTCACAGCACTCACAAAAAAGCTGTTTCAAGATACATTAAATATGAACATTTAATCTAATTCCTGGTTTTCACTTCACTATTCATATACATGAGCCACCTCTATTGTCCCCTAAAACAGAAAGAGACAAGACAATCTTGTGTCACTCAGGGTAGAGGACTGAATCCAGGTCACCAGACAAGTATTTTAACCTTCAAACCGCACTGGATTTCCTCTCTAGCATAGTTGCTAAAAGTGACTGATGAGAAAAGAAACTTACTCCCCTCTGCTGACCGAATGAACTCTGTGCAGCATCTTTATTGAGGAGCATCCTTGTTGTTGCTGTGGCCAAAGTGCCACATGCTTTCAGTTTCAGCAACTAAGAGGTCTTTTTGTTCAACCCATCCTACCACTCAGACTCTTCTCATGATCCACCCATTAGGTTTTCCTGCAGTATTGAGGATGTGGATTCTAAAAATTCTCCAGTATTTCCTTTCAGGCTTATGTGCTGAATACAGAGCAGTTAACACTTAAAATAAAGTGAATAGATTCAACTAAGAAATTCATAAATGTCAACAAGAGAAAAAAACACAAAAAGAAACACTGATATCAGCAACTAGAAATACTTCCCAGAGAATACAAGACCAGACTTAAATTCTGGTGGTCTACTGGTAGCCACGGCTAAATGAGTGCATGAACAAGTTCAGACAGCATGTCTTGGCTATGCTTTCTTCCCGAGCCAGACTCTTGCAGTACTGCAGCCTGGACTCACCCTCCAAATGCTCAGTCTCTTCTCATGCACCTGACTAATGCACACATCCCACGCTGCCAGCTGAACCACAGCACACAAACAAGGATGAAAAGGGGGCTTGAGAATGGAAAAGGTATCCATCATTCACCCATAGACCTTGTTAAGTGATTTCTAAACACAGAAGAGGTCTTTCCCTCCCCACAAGAGCTTAAGCTCTGCATGAAGTAAACCAGTCAGAAGTGTCAGCTGTGACAGTCACAGAATATTGATTAAAAATACATAGCTCTGACACATTAAACACAGCACATGAGCCAATCTCAAAAATTAAGAAATGCAGAAGAGAATGTGCATATTTACTCCATTCCTCTTGAAAATATATCATACATGCAGTCACATTCAAAAGCAGTGCACTATAGACAGCTACCCTAATCTTCTGTTGTAATTTAAAAATATACTCCATTTTTTACTTGCATTTGGAAATATCTTGACAAAAAAGTGCAGAGTAGATTCCATTTCAATATTTAATCACATACCTTATTTTGTATTTTCATTGAAGGGAAGATTCAGTCTATTTTTGTCTAAATTACATTTTAGAAACTGAAGTATTACTGAAAAAAAAAGGCTTTGATCTTGCCTCAGATTTAGCCAAGTCTGTCTTTCATGATTCATTTCATATAATGCAACAGCACAGAATCACCTGAAGTCAAAAATGGATCAGAAAGAGGTGAGAACACTGTCTTGTAGGTCTTATTTCCCCCTATAGATGCCAACATGGATGAACACACAAGCAAACTGCCTGTTTCTCCTAAACCCCTGAGTATTCCACATATCTGTGTAAAACAACTTGCTATGTCAGAAATCAAACTCTTCAGTTATATATTTTAGTATAAAAATTTCAAGATTTGTATTTTTTACATGTTCTCTACTTTTACAATATTGTGTTTAAGCTTTTTAGATGAGTAGGTAAGCTAAGAATACTAATGCCCTAAGCCTGTATAATTAAATTAAAAGTCAATTGTTTGGATCTTTCCTATTCCTGTGGAAAAATGAACTGATAATCTTCCAATAGAGCATGAAGTAATGTGTGTTGCTGTCAGCCGGGCTGTCCTTGATATCTGGGAGAATATATTTCTCCAACAGTAACCAAAAGTAGTGCTCCAGAAGATGAACTGGTAGGGCTGAGCAATGAGGAAGGATGCCCAGAGGGACATGATGTGTTGAACCCATCAGGTACATACCCCACCACTGCTCAGAGTTTGCTGCCCACCCTGACCCACAACCACCTTCCCCTCACCCTCACCAATCTTCCTTGCCTGAGGAAAAATTGGTGTCATGCTGAAGCTGAGAAAGGTGCAACAAATCTGTTTCCATAATACATAAAAACCTGCATCACCTGAGCTATTCAGGCAGAGTCTGGAACAGAGCCCCAAAGTCCACTTTTACCTGCACTCCCTCCATTTCACACTATTAACAGACCGGGCAGCAGCACAGCCCAGCCCTGTGCAAGTTCTCCAACAGCCCCAGCTGTGCATGCAGTGCAGCTACATCTGCTCTGAAAATGGAATACCTGGATTCAAATAAAATGTGCTACTTCATATTTTGTCCTCTCCAAGCACCTTCCCAAAATGTCTCCCAAGGGGAGAAAACCATAAGGTTTGAGAATGACTATTTCACCTCTTTCTCAACTTCTCCATCAGATTATTGATCTTATTCCAGCTCACTCAAGCTGCCTCAAATAAGTTCACATCACTGCTCTAACAGAGGACAAGCTTTTCTTTACAGCTGGGAAACAACAGTGCAAACTGGCATTTCCCACATTTTTATTTGAACCTTTTTCATCTTCTTAACTTCATTTTTTTCCCAACTAGAGTATGAGTTATTAGGTTAAAATAATGAGCTGATAACAAATTCCAAATAATGTGCAACCAGACCCATTACACCACACTCTGAACTCCTGTTCCTGCTCAAATCCTGAAGATTGAACTTAACTTTCAAGCATCTCCATGTGACTCCTTACAAAATTTCTGACAGAAAAGCAGATATATTTCAGTTTTCTTCCTTCTAAATAGCTTTCAAGTCTTTGGGCCACACACTGGTGTTGAATTTGAACATGTTAAATTAAGCCAGGCATTAGGAAAGACGGACACCCTTAATTCATTAAGGTTCACAGTCTAGATGCATAAAATATCAGGGTGAACAAAACAAACACAGTAGATCTGGGCACAGAAAATACAGTTCTTTTGCATAAAACTATCTCAACTCACGCAGGTGAGTGGCCAGAGAAGGCTGAACTGACCAACACCAAGTTACACTTGCATTCCTTTTCCTCCCACTCCAGCAGATCACTTTCCCCTCGGCTCAGGTCCCATATTCCCCACCACTCCTTCTCCTGAGTGTCTTATATTGCACATCTCAATTTCCCTGCCCAAGGCAGTCATGCTCCAGACAGAGCGCATCAGAACCCGGATCTGGGCACAATAAATCACTTTTCCCAGAAAAGCTCCCAGTAAATTTACGAGCTCCCCACTAAAGCTACAGAGTGCAAAAGTAGAGGCAAGACAGGGCACAGGGTCACTGAATGAAGGATGCAGGAACACAGCACATAGTGGGTTACCAGTTCACCAACATGTCCTAAAAGACAACAGTGCCTCAAACAAAACTGTAAAATAAGGATCCACTTGGAAATAAGCCTTTAAAGGTAACTTAAGCTGGGGATATAAAAATTCAGGTCACCAAATCAGTAGTCATTTTGAGCACATCGCTTTTACACATTGTAGCTCTGCTTCTAACCCTATTTATCATTAAAATATTCAGGTGAACTCCAAGAGAGGAATAATGACTGGTACTCCTCTATGTATAGCTAGGTATCTACCTTTTAATATCCTACTCAACATGTTTAAGGGATCTACTCAAATTAGCTTTGTATGAGATTTACTTGAATGAGGCTCTCGGTCCTTTAATCTCATCACAATAGACGACAGGTTTCAAGAGCTCTGAAATGCGCAGTAACATTGACAATACATCAAGTTTCCAAGGGCTGAAACAAATACATGCTTTTAATTTACTTTGAAATGCATCGCTTTCTAGATTTTGTTTGAGCAATTTTTGTCTCAAAAATCAACATCTTGCCATCTGCCTGCTTGTTATAGAGAATAATGATTAACTCGGGCTAGCCTGTTACTATTAAGTGTATGCAGAATTAAGATCCTGTTTCTCCCAGCGCCTGGAGTTGCACAGCCTGTTTGTACACCCTAGTGGGGGAAGGAGGCAGCGCAGTCTGCCACAGAATCCCTGCAGAACCCATTAATAAACAGTATTTACCACAAGGTCGGTGCAAACCAGAGAACTGCGTAAAATAACCCCTGCAGCACAGTTGCTGTCAGACCTTTAACACCCAAAATGTGGGAAACTGATTTACGGGGAACAAGGCTCCAAGTGTGTGACTGGAGAGAGCAGCACTGAAGCACGTGAAGGCAGTGATGTTAATTCACATTTAAGAACATGTATAACCATCATCCTTCAGATTTCTTTCTCTCAGAACTCCTACAAAGGCTCCAGAAAACATGCTCCTGCAGCAAGCATGATCCTTCTGATCATAGCACCAGTACAGCCAGTTCTTTCTTCATTGTTTCAGTTTGTTGCTTCAGTTCCTCAGAATTCACAGAACATGAAAACAACATTTATCTCAGTAAAATGATCTACCAGTATGTTCCCTGAAAACAGAAGCCCTACATAACTGAATTCCTGCAAAAACATAAGCTAATACTAATGGAAACTCCGGACAGTCATTCAACTCAGTTTTCATTCAAACTGAGTTCCAGCACATTTGTCATTCATCACATAAATACAATGATAGCTTCAAGTTCAAAAACTTTTCTGTATTAAGAAGAGTCACAATCCCCAAAATGTGAGCTTGTCATCCTTTGTTATCCAAAACTGACAAAAATACAGTGGGTGAGTTCCACTTAAAATCAGCAAACCAAGCCCTAGTATTTCTTATTTTCTCCATTTGCAATGCATTTCCCCACAGACATCTCAAGAATCAAGAAAAACCTAGAAATCCAGAAAAAAACCTAGGGGTGCGCTTTTCCAAGCTTAGGAAAGAACAACCCTAAAAGCAGCATCCGACAAACATCAGTGGGCACTGAGACTGCACAGGTGATGCTTCATTCATGAGAACCACAAGCTGGGGAGAGCCACCCTGAGACATGCAGAGACCTTTTTGCACATCTTTCACAGCCTACCCATTTCTTAATGCATGAGATGCTTATCTCCAGGATCAAAACTGTAATGCCTACCACTACACTTGGGTGCCTTTTTAAAAGTTATTCTTTCCCTGGCAGATATATATTAAAATCAGCTTTCTTAAATACAGGCAATGTTGAGAAACATGTTTATTTTTTTCATGAGAATTTCATTCACAGCTTTATTTAGACAGGCACTTTTTCCAACTCCATCCTATCCCTCACACCCTACAAACACTTGCCCTCCCTCCATTGGCCTTGATCCACAGTAATATGTTGAAAAGAGATTCATTTTTCTTGCCAGACAGGGTGGATGGTTATCTGAAGTGAGAAGCTCCATTTCCCAGCATCTTTCATTGAAACTACTGCCTGATAATTATATGGAATAGGAAGTAACCATTCATCAAATCCATAAAATACCAATTTATCAAGGCAATTCGCTCCTTCCGGTGAATCATGAGAACCAAAATGAATCAGCTAAACCAAATTCCATCACAAAGTTTAAAAAAAAAAGATAAAATGCATTTTCATGTGGCAGAATGACTGAGGTTCTATAAATGTTAAACTACCTTCTATCATTATAGGAAGTTATTTTAATCTCAACCTTACAATTCAAGCTGGTACAAATTTACAGGCAATTTAAAATTATTAAGTTATCTGACTCGAGTGTAGGTAAGAAGGTTTTTCATTCCCACACTAAACCAAGAAATTTAAGTATTACTTAAAAGGGGAAACCTTGCATTACACAAAATAAGTCCATTTAGACGGGTTAGCTGAAAACACATATGCATTCATTTCCTTCAGCTACATCTAACTTTCAACATCTCCTGAACAAAAAGTCATCATAAAAGCATTAGCAGATTTGTCACTTCTGGCTGGCTTAACACTAATTGACTCAATTGCATCTTAGACCAGCTTAAAAAGTAAAACAATTCCTGTTATCCTGATTCTCTGTCAGCGCCTATCAGGAATGATGACCACAGAGCATTTTGCCATCATGGGCAATAGGTTAAGGCTGCTGGAAAAGTCTACCCTAAGGCTTTGGCTCAGGCTGGATATACATTTTTTAGGGAATCCCATTTCCCCCTGCCTGGCTCACCAAGCAGGCAGGATGGCAACTCCCAGGGCACCCCAAAGGCACACATGAGGCTGCTGGTGAGCACTCAGTCCCAACACCAGAGCACAGCCATGGCCCTCAAAAGGCTACCAACACCACCCTCTTCTCACCACAAAGACTCACCGCTGAGAAGGCACCACCAGAACCACCACCACTAACTCCACAGGACCTGCCCCACTCCTTCACACAACTCAGCTTGAATTGCATCTTGACATCATTTCCAGCCCACTCCTAAACTCTGCTGTTAAATTGACTGTCCAGTCACAAAAGGCCACTTTAGAAAAAGTACAAACCCATGCCTTGTACCTACATCCCTAGAGAATACATCAGAGATAAGTCTATTACTGCCAGGAATCAAAGTTCAACACACTATCACCTCCAATTTCCCATAGGCCTTTCCTGTTTAACCTAAGCCCTCCTCTCTGCCCTTTCTTTCCATCTCCAGTTGTCCTTCTTGTTTGCTATACATTAAACTATTCCCATTCCCGATGACCTCCAGCCACAAATCCCTCAGACACAAGGCAGGGTATTTACTGTCACGTGGGGGGATTTTTTTCAGTCTCAATCATACAGTGCTACTTCACTGGGGGGGATGCCCTTAACAGCATCAAGATTTAAAAAGCCAGAGAATAGCCATTTCAGCTCTCAGTTATACCAGCTCTTTATGTCCTTTTAAAAACAATTCCTGCTTTAACATCTTAATTCATTTGCGTATTTAAAGCTGATAAAACTCATTCTGGTGTAAGAGGCTGGTTTGCAGTATATGTGAAGGCGAGACAGGGGATTGTTGGTACCAGCACAACTCTGGCTAGATTAGGTTTTTTAGGTTTTTATTTATTTACTTCGCCTGGAGGTCAGCTAAATCCTGTAATGCAGAGTCTCCCAACATGTGCCTGCATGTGCTCTGACAGTGGATTTCAGCCCCCCCAAAACCTGAGTGTCACCTTCCTCCTTACCCTCCCATCAAAGCCCTGCTCGTGCTCAGCTAAAGGGTTTGTAAGCAACTGAAAATATTCTCACTAATCAACATTTCAGGCAACAGTTTGTTACAAAGTTGTATGATATATTACTTTTTATTTGTCAGGGATGTTTTGAAAAACTGAAATGAGAACTGCCAGCAAAGGAGACAGCTGCAAAATCTGGGCACAGTGACATCTTTGCCAGTTGGAAAAAAAAATAAATTATAATAACAGCACAAATAAAAGTAGAATAACAAACCCATGAAGATTTCTCTTAAAGTAAAATCATCACATTTAAATACATTTGATCATTTATTCAAAACAAATTACAAGTGTATAAGCAAGAGAGTAACCAGGTGAATTTACCTTTACTTCAAAAGAACCCTGTAATATCAGCATCTGAAGATGCTCTTTTCATACTTAATGAGCAACTACACACTTAGTAAAAAATTACTTATTTTACACTAAAGCAAGCAGCCGAGAAGGAAAAAAGCAGTCTTCAAAGTACACTATGAACTTTCATTTCACCAGCTACTTACAGCTACAAGAAAAGATATTTCTCTCTCAACCCACATGAATTTATTTTGCTGTAAATCCTCAAAAGCAGAGAAGATATGAGCATCTCAGTATCGTAGGAGCACAGAGCACAAAAAGCAGGTGAGCTTGCCAAATGCATTGTTTTACATGACTTTCTGCCAGTTACACAAGCAACACAAGATATGTAGCTCCTTTTTGCCTCTTAGCTACAGAAATTCAGCAGGAAGTACTTCAAAAATCTCCCAATTCCCAGCTGAGGTCATCTTTGCAGGCTTTGATACAGGAAGCAAAACTACTAACATTCCTCTAGAAACTTACTATTCTTTGGAAAACAAAAACAGTGTGCAAGAAAACCCAACTAAATACATACACAATTACCATACAGATAGACTGTTACCATAAAAGCCTTTAAAAATATGTATATATGCAGTCACCCCAGTTGCTCTCTTACCCAAGCTGTTTTTGCAGCTTTGTCTCAGATGACAGCAGAGCCAGAGCCCTTCTGCCCATCCAGCAGGACCTTATCAACCTCAACCAGCTCTGAAATACAGATTAGCATCGCCAGGAAATGCTACAGATTTACATCACATCAGATGCCTCTGAAGATTGTCGATTATTGAGCCAATAATCTGCAAAGTTAGTTATTTACCTGTAGAAACATGCCATTTCTCCAGCACTTTTTAATTGACCATTTACAGTCAATATATTTATTCACAGTTTAATTTCTGTTCACAGTTGTCACAGACAGTTAATTTTAATTATTGGGGCTCTGGCATTCTAGATTAAATGCAACAGGGCAAAAATATGCTAGAGTGACAAAACCCCAACCACTTCAACAGCTGCTGAAGCTTCAAATCCAAAGGATGCTGCTTTAGGTACTGTTTTCACTCTCCCAGGTCAGGAAAGGATTGGACACTATCACTTGGGTTGGATGCTTCTGCTTAGAAATTGATGCTCTGAGCACTCCAAGTGCAGAGCTGCACTGCCTTTAAATGAAAAAATTGTGAAATTGCAGCAATTTGAAATCAAACAAGTGACACCGATTTCAAGGAACATTTGAGCACATTCTCTGCCTTGAGTCAAAGTGTTCTACTTATATTCAAATTAGCTCTCAAACTGAACAGTGCACAAGTGCAAGGGACTTACTGACCTGGAGCTTAAACAGTGACAAAGCTTGGAATAGCATGTCCTCAGGGATTTATGCATTCAAATCACGGGAAGCTTTACATCTAAACACTACTACAGTGAAAGCCTAGGATAACCTTCTCAGCAGAGCACTGGGCTACTTCAAATTTCCTAAGGCAGAGCATAGGAGAAATTCATATTCATTTTGGGCTCTCCCTATGTTTTGTACTATTCTTTTGCAGAGTTTGTTTTGGAAGATTATTCCTGACACCCTTTGTCAGTTCCCCTATATTTCCCTACTATATAGTGAAACAAACAAACAAAAAATCTTAAAACACCCCCAATACATCATTGTAGTTGCACAGATGCTAATTTACAAACATTTAAAAGGCAGAGTCTAAATGTTCTGATGGCTTTTTCTTAGTTATTTCAATGTTAATTTCACTACTTCATCCAAAATATTAATTACCCAGACAACACAAGCAATTTTTTTCTTGATATGGGATCTTTCACACACTTCCATTCCTCAGTGCTCAGATGTAATTTTGAGCAGCCCGTGTAGGACTGGTGGGGTTTTTTTAGAGAATAAACACTAATGATTTATAGTTTTAAGCAACCTCAGGGATATGGGACCAATTGTCCAAAGGTAAGTTTGCAGTTCCTATAACAGGATTGTTTGCACCTTTCTCTTCACAAAAATGTTGCTCACAAGAGGCACCCGATGGGGATCTGGAACAGCCCAGCTCCTTGGGACAACTCTGTGCACAGCATTCTCTGAAAATTGTATTTCATTTTCCAACATGCCACATTGCAGAGTATTGAGAAGCCATGCTATAACCCAAACACACTGGTTTATTGATATTATTAGAAACCTTCTTTTACCTCAAAGACTTCTGTGCCAGGAACACCAACTCAAGCCAATTCAGCCACAGCAGGAATGTTTTTAACCTGAACATGACACACCATTAGAAGTTAATTGTGTTCAAGGATCTGTTCTAGTCTGGTAAACAGTAATATAATTGCAGCCAAAGTTTACTTTTCATCTGGGAAGAACCATGCAGTCATGGAAATACTCCATACAAACTATAATTAGATGATATTGTGTAAGTCAAGCTACTCATGGAATAATTTAACAAAGCCCACAGTTTTTATTTGAGCCTTAGGTTTGCTTATTACATTGCTTACTTAGCCACGAGGTATAAAGTCTAATATTGCCTCAATTTTCTACCCCTTAACAATTCTTCATAGCCAAAAAAATACTTACCAATACATTTCCATGGAATAATAAAAAAGCCACAATACTTTAACTGTAATTCATCTGTCCAATATTAATAAGACTATCACTGGAAAACTGTTTTCCAGAAAAGTCATCCTACCTTTCAATAAGAGTTTCAAGCAACTCTATTCTTGTGAATATTTATATATTAAGTGAAAGTGGAAATTGATTTTTTCCAGTACAAGGGATTTGACCACCATGATAAAGATGCAGCACATAGCCAAATCATTCACTTACAAACTCAGTAAGAACCAAACATTCCAAACAGGCAACAAATCAAAGTCATTATGAATTAAGATAGTTTGTCCTGTTATTGGAGATACATATGTAAGACATTTAAGTGTCTTATATTCATAGTACTTGATATCAAACATAAGTTTTACTGTATTTGTGTGTCATAGAATGTGCATACCATCATTGAATAGAATACAGAAAGATATATGAAAGCCAAAACAATTTGTGTAGAGGGTTGTGAGACTGGATGTGAATTCAATCTGCTGAAAAAGGATTTCCATTTGAATCTAAACTCCAATTCACAATGCATAAACAATGGCTATTTATTACAGTGTTGTGCCATTTGTCACTTTTATAGAACCCACCGCATTTTCCAGGCTATAAAATGCCTAAAAATTATGCAGCAATGATGTATGTTATTATTTTTCTTTGCCAGTATTTGGATTACATTCAGCAGCACAAAACAGGGCTGATTTATAAACTGAACAAATAACATCCTTCAACAGTGTGTGTTTCTATGAAAGCTTCATTTACTTCTCAATTCTGAACATTATATTCAAAACAAATATTTGATCAAATTAAATTCAGAGCATCTCATTGCACTGGACTGATGGAAGTAGCTGCAGAGGCTGCTGAAAGAGCACAACTTTGCAGCAAGCACTTCAACAGGAGTGCACTGCTGCCAGAAAGGGGCAACCAAATCACAGTCACAGATTCTCATTCAGAGAGTAAAAAATAGCCACCACTGACAATCTGTATACCAGGATCTGATAAGGAGAGCTCCTAAATAAATCAACTCAAAACTATCCTTTAGTAGTAAATTTACAGTTCAGTCACTAGGTATAGACTGGATATTCCTTTCTTTCAAAGCTACTTTGATGATTCAGTAATCTCAAACTTGTGACACACTTTTAGTTTCATAATTATCCCAGGAGGTCACTTTTGCAGGAAAAATCCTTTACATTATAATAAGGACAAAACCAATGAGGCTCTAGACAAATGTGAAAAGTTTGTTAGAAAAAACAATGTTACCTAAGGAGTACAGCAGAAACAGGCCTGTCAAATCCCCATATATGATGGCAACCCCCAAAGAAAAGGTATGGCAATCCTTTAATAGGACATTTCCGCCCCCAAAGAAGTCAAAGACACAAATACCAAGCACATATTCAGTGCCTTCACTGCTCAGTTTGGGGTGACCTTTTTTTGGTAGCAATACAGAAAGTTACTCCTACAAACTCCCCATCACACCTCTGTGTCCAGGATCCCTGGGATACATCCATAAGTGACAGCTGGGTTTTTTCCTTGGAAACAAATAATTTCTCTTGTTTTCATTCAAAATTGCACATTGCACATCAAGAAAAAGTATCAGCAAAAAAAAAATACATAAAGCTCTTAAAGGAACTCTTCTGACAACAAAATTAATTTGATAGTCTTCACATGATACCAAGGATAATTACTAAGCCACCTGATTCAATTACTGAAATAAGAAAGGAAGAAGAAAGTGGCCCCATACAGATGAAGGCACTGGACCCTAATAATGTACATCCAAGAGCCCTGGGTGCATCCTGAGCAAGGGAAGATTAGCCCATGATTCTCTGGAGACATCTCAGCATGACTGTCTTAGAATAAAAATGTTTGAACGGGTTCAAAAAGGCACTCCAGAGGAAACATATGCTGTTCCTGGCTATAATGGCTGCTCTGGTAATTAACTTTCACAAGGACTAAATGCATATCATTAAATATTACACGCATCTTCAAACACCCGCTTCTAAATATATTTTTGTACATCAAGGTAAAGAGGAATTAAAATTAATTGCAGCACTTAAAATCTTGTTTCTCCAACTTGCTACTTGTTCAGCATTTCCATTTATATGACCATGCCCTTATTTTGCCTTCTGCTTCCCTGTTGACATGAAGTTTTTCCACAGATTATTAGGACGGCTGAAACATTTCCAGAGAGCTCCCTGCATCTTCCTGATAGTGCCATGGGGCAGGTCAGGAAAAGTCACACCAAGGAGACACTCAAGGACATCACCCCAGAGGACACCACTTGCCAGAAGTGCCAGGAGTGTATTAAAGCGCATTAAGAATGGACTAAGTGGGGAGGGGAGGAGATTGAAAATGGAGCATGGAAAGATAAAAGGAGGAAGTGTAGACAAGAAGTGGAAGAAAAGGATGGGCATAAGTTGGAATTTCCATGGCACAAAGATTTCCAAAGCAACAAAGCTAGAAACTGCACTATGACATCTCCTGAAAGAATCCACAGGGCTGCATCAGCATGAAATCAGAAGGGCAAAAGCAGGAAACAGCATCTTCAGGTTTGGGATGTTCTTCATGAATCACCTCCACAATGTAGTACAGTTACTTCAGTATATAATAACCTCAACTAAGTTCAGTCAACACCTCATTTTGAAATCAAGAAAAAATGCCCAGATGTTTTTGTTCTTTGTCAGTATTTCTCATAGCAATAAATTTGATTAGCTTTCCACAAATGCTGCTCTATTCCCAGGAAGACTACAAAACCCCATAGCCCAAAGATAACACTCAAACATTTGCCATCAGCAATGTTCATTTATTATTCCAGTCACCAGAAATCTCATTTTCCTCTCCTGCCTCTCCCTCTGAACACAGTGTACTGATAACACCAAGAGATTTTGGTTACAGTCAAAACTATAATTTCCATACATAAGATCCCACCTGGAAGTCATCAGTGACAGCAAAAAGATGAGTGACTTTGGAGGGGGAAAAAAACCAAAATAGCATGAACTGTAGGGGAGGGGGAGCCCCCTCACCCCATCTAAGACAGATGAAATGTCTGAAAGGTTGGCCAAAAAGATATTAGATGTCATTCTGTAAATGGAGGGCTGTGTGATCATTCAAACCTCTGAGGAATTTTAGGAGCAGATAATTCAAGTGAAGACAAGACAACAAAAGAAACAATGGTGAGATGTGATGAAAAGTGTGCACGAGGACAGCCGATTGAGAGTCATCAAGAAATATCCATCAGGAACCAAAAATGTTTAGTGAGAAGAGACATTAGAAAAGCAAAAAGGCTTTGCAAAATAAACTTGTGTTCTTGGTAGTCATCATTTGTACATATCTTATGCAGTTTGACCTTCAAACCAAGGCCTATTTTGGAAAAGGGAGAAAAATTGTGAAATGTCTTAGGTTTGTAAATGAAACAGTTACTTAGTGTGTACATTTCTCCAATAAACTTCCAGGAGGGTATTTGAAATGCTTTGAGTCTTCAAAAGGCTTAATATACAATCAGTGGAAAATAATGAACTCCACTAGCACTTCAAAGCAGGAGTCTCATTTTATTCCTAAAAACTGTCTTTTTGAGGACCATGTCTTATCTCCTGAGGGCAGCAGCCATGTCCTACAACTTGGGGCTCACCAAGTCCACACCTTTCACCACAGAAAAGCACTCTGCCACCACTGCTGCCAAGAGAGAGCTCTCCCCTCTCCTTCCATCCCAGCAGAAAACAGATTTTTGGCGGATCAACCTTCTGCCAAACCATGCCCTGGTCTCACTGGAGGGCCACACAGACCCTCCCTGCTCTGGGAGGAGAATGGGATAGCTCTGGGCTATGCCACAGTTAAACAGCTGTATAACTGCAGCTAAACATTTCTGAGATCTTCTTTCAGCATCATAGGTACAGTTTTCCAGCAACATCCAGAGTCAAGACACATTTATTATGTATGTCATATGCATATGCCATATTTTATAGAAAAACTAGACTTACATTCAAAAAGAATGTTTATACTGATGAAAATATTATTAAAAATAAGAGGCACATGCAAAATGGAAAAGACACTGATTTTATCTAGTCAAAGTGGTGCTGATTGCTGCCAGAGCTAAGAAAAATTTGAGTTTCACACAGCTGAAAGTACTCTCCATAATCTATTACTCACTGGTGTTACAGTCATTTGCCTTCCAGCAGACAGGAATTGCATCGTGCTGCCACCGGGAGGCACAGTCAGATTTTACAGTTTGCATTTTCTACATTTCTGTATTTCAGAACAGCCTGTCTGAATAATCTGACGGAAAGATATATTCAGCTTTGTTCCAGCACAAGACACGAAAAAGTTATTCAGTCATTAAAAAAAAATTCCTAAATGCTATCCACATAAAACTACGAAAGCAATCCATTGATTTTTGCTATTTCAAGTTGAATTGTAAATTCAGTTCAACATGAAGGGGGCACAACACAAAAATCTTTTTAAGATGGATTTCTTTTTATGATGTCCTATAGGTAGCTAAAATTAAATACAGCATTAACTACTTCCAGTAGTGTAGAAAGAAATTTTCACAGTAAACACAATTATATTCTATTAATTGGAGAGTGGAAAATGAAGGAATGTTTCATTAAAAGAAAAGTGGGGGGGCATTTAATTGCAATTTTAATGCTGTAGGCTATAAATAGGTCTGAATTAAATGACAAAAGTGTTGCTTGCTGCTATAAATTATTTTTACTTCAATTATGTTTAAACCACTTAGAAAACAAATTAATAGTTAATAAAGGGACTTGGTACTTCTCTTAGAAAGTTGCAGCCCCTTTAAATTAATTTCCAATGTAAGTCTCTTCCACAGAGATAAAGACAAGGAAACAGATTTTGAAATGTTTGAATATGAAAGAATAACAGATCAGAACACACTCAGGAACTTTGAGAGCTTTACAAAAGGGAGCCCTGATATTAAACATATGCAGGTAAATTTTAAATGCATTCTGTTTGTGGTAGATCAGAAAGCCAGCCCCAACCCCATCCCGTGAGTGGGACAGGAGTAGCTCTTGGCTTCCAAGCCACAGGATGCTGGAGCTCAGTCTAAAGCGGAATTGCCATTCAGGGCTACTGATCTAACACCTGTAACTGCTTTTCAGCCCCTTCACCACCAGAAGGTGAGCTCCTCACAACTGAACTCATCTGATACTTAACACAGCCCATGTTTTATGAATAGCACTGCAGAAACCCAACCCAGCAGGTCTTTTGGGGTAAGTCAGAGAGAGAGTGTCACCAGTATCATTCTCTGGTCCTGTCCCCTCTCTGCCCAGGCTCAGACACCTCAGCCTCATTTCAGGATATTGGGGCCATGGCCACAAGTCAGGCTGGTCTTTGCCAGGTGCTTTTCTTTCACTCCTGGGGCAACAGGGTGGTGGAGGCTTTAAGTCTCAGGACTTATTTTAGTCTAAACCAGAGGCCATGCACCACAGAGATGACAGCAGGGGACCAGAGCCAGGCACAGATTTGTGCAGCCATGGAGTTTTGGGATTGAATACAAACACTGGGGTGAGCTGGTCCAGTGGGGTCTGACACCTACCTCCAAAATTCAAGTGCAGACCCCAGAACAGACATGCCCGAGGTCTGGGTCTGCTGCTTGTGTTCTACTGCCCTGAGGCAGGAGGAGGAGGATGCCCGAGGTGGGCATGGAGCAGCTGCTGCAGTACCCAAGTTCACAGGGAGCTCTGCCAGGAGCCTCACACAACTTTCAGGTCATGTCACATCTGTGGCTCTCTGGAGCTTTCAGAAACCTTGCAATAAAGATGGAATAATGCAGCATCCCACACTTAAGCGATTCAATTCAGGAGTGTAAAATGCAGCTGTTACATTTTACCACTTTATCAAACACCACTATGATTTAAATAAGAAATATGAAACAGCTTTCATCCAGAGGCCTAAGGGTTGGTACAAAACTTCCTTCCACCTAACTAAAACAGTGCTCTCTGCATTTAGCCATAACAGCTTGAAAAATGCTTTGATAAGTGCCATTAAGGAAATAGCTGATTTAGGAGAGAGATAATCTAAAAATGATTCAAACTAAGTGTGGTGCTGTTGCTGAATTGCTAAGAAACTTGATAGCTAAAGTACCACATTTATAATATTCCAGGATAAAGTATTACAAATTATCTTTTAAGTAGAATAACAGGTTGATATAAAACAGACAAGCTGTAGAAAAAATGTTCATGTAATAGGTTAGCAGTTGGGGGTCTCCCTGCATAAGAGGGAGCAAGTCATCTGGACTTCTGTTCTCAAAAATTTCTCTAACGAAATACAAAGAAGCAGGTTGGCAGCAATCTGTATTTTTCAACAGCATCCAGATGAGTTAAGTACTTCACTTCCATCACAGTCAGCAGGAGTTAGATGCTTAATGTATTTGGATGCTTTAGAATATCACATTAGGCACCTAAATGTGTAAAGGGCCTAAAATACCTTTCAGTTTATGGCCTTGAGTTTAAGTGCCTTAGTCCTGTACTTTTCAAATGAGAATAACTGCATTTGCCTAATTCATAGGGGAATTGGATAAAGCAATAAAGACTGTGGTGTCTGGATGCTGCAGTAATAGTGTATAAATACCCTGGAGGAAGGAGAGACTGAGGGCAAAAAGACAGCTGGATGTTAGGGGGGTATCAGTAGCACAACATAACACTGTCATTGTGCAAGTACCAACAAGAGAAAGAAGAATCCAGAAAGTAAATGCAGAATTATTTAGTGACTTATTCAGAACATAAGGCCGCCTACTTACTTATGTGAAATCAGCAAGTGAAAACTCCACCCTGGAGAGGCAAGACACTGCACCTAGGAGGTCCCCTCTTATCCCTTTTCATGAAAACAAAGGAAACAGGTACTTCAGCACCCTTCCCACTGTGAACGTCTCCTCACATCATCTACAGAGTCAAGCTTTTTATCTTTTACTTAAACATCTGTATAATTCTTCCATTTAATAACAAGCTCTGCATCCCATTAACAGTAATGACAGTCAGGGCCACCCTTCACTAACAGTAACAAGTGTCAGGGCCACCTTCCTCTCAGGGTACCAGAAAGGCAACAAACAAAACTGTAACAAACTTGAATCTGAATATCAGGAAAATCATCCATAAAAAAATCAACTAATAAAATTACATCCCTTGATAAGCTATGTCCAGAACTAACTGGGGGATAAGAAGGAAACTAGTCATAAACATAGTAGCAAACTTCCTGCCCAGCCAGGAGAAGGACTGGAGTTAAAAAGCCTTTTCAGTTTCTAGACTTTGTCATGACAAATATGCCTAAAGCTTTAGATTGTCATAGTTAATCAAAGCATCTGAGATCAAACTAACTTATACACTTAATTGCCCAGTACTGTCTTAAGTATGAAATCAATCCCACCAGAAATTCACCAAAAAAAAATCAATTCTGCATAGAGAAAGCAGATATCCATTAAGCAATAATTGTTACATAGCTGCTATAAGCATACAATACAGACAAATTATCTTGAAAGCCATCTGATACACTTCCATGCTTAAAGCACATGTGTTGTGCAGGACTGAATTAATCCTTCTATTGGTTAGTTTAAGTAGAGATTCTGTAAAGGCTATAATATTACTTTAGGGTGCTCCCTAATGAATGCTGTTCATGGTGGACATCATTGGCCACCTCTCATGACCATATTTGAGTAATTTCAAAATTTCCACTGGATTTTTTAAGTTAATACAGGAACAACCATACATGTTTTTAAAGACTGTGATACAAACTTAAGAGACCTGGTTATTTCTCTTAAAGAAAATTCTCCACTGTAATAAATCAACAAGGGGATGCTTTGGCAAAATATATAATCTTTTCCCCCCATGGTGCTTATTCTTCACTAGTTTGAACATGCTTTCTCCCCATTCGGTTTCTTTCAGTGTTCTGCTTTCCTCCAGAAATAGATGAACATTTGTGTTCATCTTTCCTTTCTGCTTCTGCCAGCAGCAATACATCAAAGGCAGGAAAGCACATCGTAAATAAATGCTATTATTACTAGAACAGTGCAAAAAACAGTGTTTCAGTTCAACGACCAAAAGAGATGAAGAATTAATTTCAGGTCATCCCAAACTGAACAAGGCCTCCCGGGCCAGCAGGTTTATTCCTCTAGAGCTTCTTGGTTTTGCATTTTCAGCAAGTTCTCCAAGCACAAGTCGTAATATTTATGTCAAGGCCATTAATGAATATATTAAACAAGTCTGAAGCACTTTTTTTTCCTGACCCATTTATTACAGAATAGAATGTTTCAGGCTGGAAGGGACCTTAAACTTTATCTCCTTCCAACCCCCTTGCCATGAGCACAGACAACTTCCACTAGACCAGGTTGCTCAAAATCCAGCCCGATCTTGAACATTTCCAGGGATGAGGCATCCACAGTTTCACTGGGCAACTTGTTCCAGTGACTCATGACCCTCACAGGAAGGATTTTTTTTCCTTCTACCCAATTGAAATTTATTTTATTTCTATTTAAAGCCATAACCCCTTGTCCTGGGGTGGTAAAGCCCTGTAGCCCATGGAGGGAACACAGAGGAGCCAGCAGGTTTTTCCTGAGGCACTGGGTCCATGGAGAGCCCATGCTGGTGAGTGAAACCACACACCAGCTAAACCTGCATCTCATGACACCTTAAGACCATTAAGATTTTTTTAATATATTAGTAGATTTTAATACAGTTTTATAGATACGAACACTTTAGAATAGCAGTTAAGTACTAAATCGCTTTCTCATGGCTTGTACCACATTCTTGAAATTGTGTTTAAATTCTTTTCAAGGAAAAAAGATTTCAGCAAGGACATCTTTCACCAGGAATACATATTGTAGTCAAAGCAAGATAAAAGGCCCAAAACCCTTGGAGGAGCTCCAAGGGGTTGATTTAAGAATAGCCTCAGGGAGGACAATTTTTGGGTTTGGATGCATCCATTAGATATGATAATTAAGTAGCCTTATAAATTTGTACAAACCTCACATCATATTGTGCATATATGTATTTTGTGGCAGCTGAAAGCACTTTTATTAAAGGACCTGCTCTTTATTTTATCCATACTAGTATTGTCTGGAAAGTTCTTTTCTCCCATTTTCAGGCAATGCTCAGGGCTGCCCTGCTGTTTGTGCACATGAAGAGCATTAAAGTGCAGCCCAAAGCCTTCCTCCAGCTCTTACCAGAATCCTCTGATCTCTCAATGGGGAAAAAACCATATCAGCTAATATGTAAATGAGCTGCTGATCAAGACCAAGTATGTGAATGCTGAATTTTCTTTCCTTAGTTCTCTTTCTTCCCCTTTCCTACCTCACAGATAAATACAAGGAGGTAGGTTCCCTGCTTCATTCACTTCATCAGGTTTGTATTCTTACATACAGATATAACAGCTCAGGAATCATGAAAGACAGAATTAATAGTGGTCATAAGAAAAACTATTAGAAACTCATGTATTAACTCTTTTGCAATCACAAAACCTCTTTCATAAGCTTAAAAGATGACAACTGTAGGAATAAAAAGGCTTGGCTGTACCTACTGTACACTAAAAGCCTGTATCCCATAGAAAAATCAGCTCCCAGTTGACACCCAGCATTCCTACTATTAACCCGCCTTTTGTGTTATTGAATTACATTTCATTTCTATTACTCTAATCAAGGTCATACAATCCTTCCCTGCAGGGCATCCCAAGCATTATTGACAAACCCTCTTAGCTCCGTGTCTTCAGCAAACCACATAAGCATGCTCATATCTGCACCAAGGTCATTAATAAAAGCATCAAGCAAGATTGATCCCAGACCAGGAAGCTCCATCAAAAAACTGATGTTGCCACTTGCTGTGTCCCCATCACAAGCTAATGGTTCCTGAGGTGTCCCCCACTGCTCCAGTACTGGAGTTTTTCAGCTCACTGATCTAGGTTTTTCAGCTGCATTACTTTCCAATGGCTCCTTGGCTCACTGATGTGGTTTACTATGCACCTATAAGGTTGTCACTGCTCATATATTATTATTTCAACTCTGGCTTTGATTAGGTCTTCCAGCAATTATGAACTAAGCCCCTATAAGAATTAAACTCAGTTTCCTGTTAGATTCAACTTAAAGTGAGGAATATTTGGGGAATTAAAAAAACTATTCAACCATTTTTTTCATGTTTCCAGTGATCTCATTCTTTACAATCCACTAAATTCTGAGTAAGACAAGCACACATATGGTATATCAGCATAGAACTTCCCACAAAACTACACTGAAATTGTTGCAGACTGTAACTATTACTACAGAGTTACAGAGAAGCTTTATCCTTTTTTACCTCCTAGCAAGGAGCACTCGTAAAAACTGATTTTTAGCTTCAAACAGACAAAGAGCAGCAGATAAATTTATTTATCTGAATTTGTCAAGTCAGGCATGAAACTATACCAGGAGCCAAAAGAGCAAACACCTGTGCCTGCCAAATAGGCTTGTCCTTCCCTGAATTATTCCATAGTTTAAAGCAAAATCATACTATAGATTACAGCATACAAACTTGAGAAAGTACATTGAAATGGAAGCTTTCATCTTAAAAACTAAAAGTTAGAGATTTCAGTAAGTCTAAGGTTCAATTCTGTTATCTTTCTATATGACCCAACAACCAAGAAACAGACATCCCTTCAGCAGCTAGATAATCTTACTTGGTTTTATGAGACTTGGTTTTTTTATCAAGTTGAAAGCATCAAGTTTATAGCTACTCTTATTATCTTCCTTATCATAGGCCTTTATAAGATACCATGAATAACTGGATTTTTCCCCATTGCATCTTAAATACAATATTAGTGACAGAAGTTTGGCTTAGCCAACAGAAGATATATCCCTCCATCACAGCATTTTTAAGCAACACCCAACCTCCACCAGTTGCACTCACAGAACTCTATCCACAAATAAGCTAAAAACTATTTGCATAGTTGCATTTAAATTGGTTACTCTTATCTCTTTGCTATTACAGTATCAAAAGACATGAAATATCACCCAAGAAATCCCTGAACATCATTACTACAGGCTCTTTCCTGCCTGCTCTGCACTACAATAGCTCTCACCTCAAGCAGGTCCACACTAAAACATTTCTTCTAAGCAGCTGAAGAACTCTTACAAGAAACACAAGAAATACAGCCTAGGTTCAAACACAAATAAACAAATGTAGAACAACTTTGGGAAAGCACAGTCACCAAGTAAAGAAAAATCAGAATCTGGTTCAACATTCAGTGCCATGAATAAAGTACTTTAACTGGCATCAGGTAAGACAGAGAACAAGATAACATGAAAACTAAATTAGAACCTTTGTACTTTTGTTCTGTACCTTTTGAAGATCACGAGCACTCACTCACAAGGAGGTGGAACTCAGACAGAAGTAAGTGTCCATGTATCTCCAAGGAAGCTTCTGGTTCCGGAAGAGTGGAGAAAGAACCCGGTATTTTCTCCACCAAATTGTCTACTATTGCCACCAAGCTAACAGCTTCAGGCAGTAGAGAGCAGACTACCACACCCACCAACCAAGAGACAACCTGGCAAAAGGCCCTCAGGAGGAGGTTATTTATATATGTGGTTTGCAAGGTGATACTCATTATCTAATTAAACTGATAACGAGGAACAAGACAGCTAACAGTTTTCTGGTGGGCACTCCCTGATTAGGAACAGAAGGAGGTACTGACTAATTAAGCACAGTCCTAACACCTGAGTGCAGAAAATCATATGCAGTCAGAAGGTAACTTATTTTTATTGATATACAAACAGGGTGGAAGATAAACATTTGTTGTTATGGAGGAAGTGCACAGGTATTCTTGTGAATCAAAACTACTTTAAATCACTTCTTAGTCTATGATTCCACAAATTAATTAATTTTTCGAAACAGTCCAGTCTCCTAAACCTGAAGTCGTGTTTTTTTCTGCCAACAACCAAAGGTTTAACTAAAGACTTAACAATGAGACAACTCTTACAGCCATAACACTGAATTTTCAGACACGGGTATTATTTTTATATTTGATCACGCATGAATTTGAACTATAATTTGTGGCCACCAGATTCTTTTTAACTGCTTAAATCAAAGCCTGTGACCTGCAATAAAAATTAACCTGAATACAGTGACCAAATTTAGCATGTCTGGTTTGGCAATTTTAGGCTAATTGTTTTAACCTTAATCAGTCATGTTTTTTCACAGTATAACATAAAAGAGCAATGTTATTTTTTTCACCTTTTAGACCATTCTAGAGCGAGTTAACCAGGGAATCCTTTTAATTTCCAGGCAGAAATTACTTAGGAGCTTGAAATAGAAAATCAGTGATAGAAGAGTTTGGGTTGGAAGGGACCTTAAAGATAATCTCATTCCAACCCCCTTCCACTAGATCAGGTTGCTCAGGGCCCCATCCAATCTGGCCTTGAGAATTTTCAGGGATGGGGCACCCACAACTTCTCTGGCCAACCTGAGGGTGAAGCATTTCTTACTTATGTCTAATCTAAACCCACTCTCTTTCAGTTTGAAGCCATTCCCCCTTGTTTAATCACTCCATGCCCTTGCAAAAAGTCCCTCTCCAGATTTCAATTTAACAATTTAAAAAAAAAATTACACTAAGTCTTTCAATAACATTCCAGAACTATTATTTGTTCCAAAAATGTTGCATGAAAGTAGAAGTTACAATGTGGTATAATGCATTAAAATATTTTTAGCAGGTCTAAATCCATTTGCACAGTTTCCTTAATTTTGGCAACAGAAAAAACCCCATACTTTCGTTAGAAGAAATTATTTCCTCTTTTTCCTAGTCTATATGAAAGCAAATAGCAAACACAGTCTGCTGTGGCCACAGCTACCAGATGACTAAGTTGCCCTTACAAACTTATTCTACAAAAATAAAATAGTTATTCTTTTCCCCTTGAACTGCTTCTTTGATGTGTGTTCAAAGGTGGGTGAGCAGGTGGTAGGACTGTTAAATGGTCTTCCTGCTCCTTTTATTTTCCAGGGGATCGAACTACAGACACATATAAAACAGCAAATGTTGTCTTGCAAGAAAGAAGAAAGGGGAAGAAAGAAATACTCCAGCTAACAGAACAAAACTTCAACTTTCCAAGCGTTATTTCCTAAACTAACACATGTAAATCACCTCACAGAATCAAAAAGAACACCTAAACATATGAAAATAATTGGGCAGCAAAAGCACAGGTACACAACTGCCATCAAAGATTTGCAGACTTTCATAGAGGGGCCAAAACTGCCTGCAGAGAAGCCCACTTAGCAATCTCTGGCCTGCTGAGCCTCAAGCAGAGCCTGTTGCTCTCCTCAAGAAATATCGAGCATATTAATTTTATTGCTGCTGCCTTCCCTGAAGCTGTCAGGCAGAGTGGACCTGCCTTCCTTCCTGTAGAAAATGCTGGAATTTCTAACGAAAAATAAATTCCCATGTTATTTCTGTTACTTTTTCCCCCACCTATTAACACAGTGTAAGGCAAGGAGAGCAGGAGCCACGCAGCCTGAAATTTGAAGGTGTTTCTCCAGGAAACATTTACCTGCTCTGATGTGCTGCCCAAGGACCAGGTAGCCTGTCAGGAGACTGGAAAGTCAGAATCCTCCTTGGCATTTCTCAGGGAGTGAAGTGCAGTTTCCAGCAAGTTCCTCGCTGGTTGTCCCATTCCTGGGAGAAAAGTCACAGCTCTCAGCTAAAGATGCCTAACCCAGCAGAGGAGTGAAGGCAACACGGATGGATCCTCATGGAGGAGGGTTATCCGCAGCTTCCAGGTGGGTGAGCTGCTTCTCCTGCACAGCCCTCCTTCTGCCCAGCAGAGTCTTTGCTCTCAAGGAATGTCTCCAAAAGAAGTTAATCCTGTAGCTTCAGGATCCTGTAGCTGCACAGTAACAATGCAGGGTGACAGCAGCAGCCACATCACGGGATATTACGTTGACACCTCCTTGTCATAAACACAACACATCTGATCCCAGACAAACACACAGCAAAGTGTCTGAGAGTTGTTCTGAAGCGTATCAGAAGAATTCAGGGCACTCGTTGGCCCCGAAATGAGGTGGTTGTATTTATAGGTGTTCATAATGTGCTTTAATCAGTTCATTTTTATAAGCAATTAGGTAGTTCCCCGACCAGCAAAACCGATAAAAGGTGTTTTCAGAGGTTTTGTTCAGCACGGTTGTACTGTTGGTTCTGAGGGAATGGAGGCCTGGTCTCCTGCTCCCCTCCATGGCATTATAGCCAGAAATATTCTTCCAGACTCAGTGTTGTTTAAGGAGGACGGAGCTCAGTCTGAGATTTTTCTTTCTCTGTGGGCATTTTCTGTCCATTGGATTTAAACATGCTGACAGAACGTTCACCTCCCAGGTGACGGGAAATAAAGAGCTTTGTTTTTCAGGAAAACCATAAAAAAAAAAAACCACAGATTTTCAATATTTAAAAACCGGTGAATGCTATAGGTGGAATTCAAGGCAGAACATGACATTCAGTGAGTCTGATTTTCATCTGGTTAAACCAGGGAAGGCTTCACAGAGTTCAGGGGCCCCATTTTACACCAAGACTAGATGTTGTACTTTAGCACTTTATAGTATAATTTCTTTAGCTTTTTTCCTACTGCTTGCTGAATGTTACTCCTATTTCAGGAGAAGTTAAAATGTAATCACCCACAGCCAGGGAAGATGATAGTGATGCATAAAAACATTTACGATTTTTGATACCAATCGAGGTATGACTAAACTTGATGTAAGAAAAAGAGAAGTGCAACCAATGAGTAATCCCAAAACATCAGAAGGTTTTGTTTATCTGCTTTAAAATTATGAAGCTCCATGAGAGCAGGAGAGAACAATGGTTGTTCATTAACTTGTTAGACAAATGCACAATTGTTGTGCTACATGACATAATTTTTAAATATTGAAGATTTTTGCATGCAGTTTAATGCTAAATTTTGTAAACAAGATGTGTGATACATTTGGAAAACAAAGTTCTAACTAGATTAAATTGCACTTAATTTTACTTTGTCACCTTCTTGTATAGATTGCCTTTCAAATGAAAACCTGATCACCTAAAAGAGGACAGAGTTTCCACCAGAATTTATGTTTTATAGTGTGCAAACCAACCTGCACACAACAATTTCAGCTGCCTCTTTTCAGAAGGGAAATACAGATTCTTTCCAGTAAAGTGGAATAAGTATCACAGGTTTGTCTTCTGGATATTCCCCTTTTAACCTACGAGCAGAGGTTGCTGGAGAATCCAGGGGAAAGAAATCCTTGCAAGGTCGTCTCTAGGAAATTACAGTGAGCTGTTGAGCTGGTGATGGAAGAGACTTGCACAGAGTTCTGTGGTGGCAGGAGGTGAGTTGCTTTCTTTAGCTCAGCAGCATTTCCAGGAAATCCATATTCTCTTCTTCTTTTGTGGCGTGGCTTTATTTTTCTACACACCGTTAGCTGACCAACTCAAGTGCTTTCAGATATTGTCTGTGTACTGAATCACTCTCATTTTAAGAGATCTGAAGAGATCTGGGAGAGTTAAGGAAGGCAATCATTTTTTTTTCTCATCCTGAACAAGGGCGAAAAGTCTTTAAAATACAAATGAAAAAACAAACAAAAGATAGACAAGAAAAACTACCCAACATCTTCCAAAATAGGTGAGTGTTTCTGTTCAGTATTTTGTAAATGTTTTATTGAAATTCAATTTATTTTTTAAAATATATTCATCACCAAATTGAACTATGAGAGGATATTAATTGTAGATTTTTCACAAAATTCTTTAAATCAAATATTCCCACAATTTCAAAGTTTTTTTCTTCATATTTCATGAGCAAGGCAACACACTGAAAAGAAATCCTTTTGACAAATCAGTACTTTCCAATGACAGGGTCGTGTTATAAACACTTTATCCAATTTTCAACTGCACCAAGTGCCATAGATTTTAGTGGGACATTCAGCTAAATCAGATCAGATCAGGTTATCAGCCCGCAGTTATATTCCTGGAATGGCTTTTCCATTGCCATAAAAAATTATCCAAGTTTTACAGCATTCTGTCCTGCAACCTTGACCATATCACTTGACATGAAACCATGACAGGAAAGGCAGAACAGCCACAGACTCCTCTGAACACCAGACAGACGTGGGTGTAACCAGCAGGCTCAGTCGTGCCTTCAGATCTACACTGGAGATTGTCAGCAACAGATCCGTGTGCTTCCTTTCCCAGAGAGAAAACAAGATATTCACCTCAAAGTGATGTTATAGCTCAAAGCAGCTGAATTCGTACTTTGGCATCCTTGGAAGCCCACATACTTGGTGGGATTTTAAAAAGCACAACAGCACTTTCAATGTATCCCACTGATTTTCAGTAGAGTATATATCACATCGATGATTTTCGAAGCTCCAGTCAAATACTTGTTTTGACAGTGCTCTCTCTGAATTATGAAAAAGACAGTTTAAAAAAAAACCTCAAAAACATAATCTTAGGGTTAATGCATCATTGGAAACTAGAACTGTAGAATTTCACAGTTGTTAGCAATAAACATTTACATCCAACTGACTCTCCCAGAATTTCTTTCTCTTCATTTCCCTTTTCATTTAAAATGACAGACAGCAGAAATCTAAAAATATGGTAGGAATTAATTGTCTGATCTACTCTTTTTTATCCTTTTAAGGAAGAAAATAAATATCAGTACAAAGCAGATGAAGAGAAACGAAGAAGCCATGAGGACAGCTCGGTGACAGAGACCCAAGCACACCCTCCCATGCTGGCAGCCCCAAGGCAAGCTGGGGGACTTACACCAATAAATGCTGCCCCAAATCCTCACCAACAACACAACAGCAAGAATGACCCTCTGGGATTGCCTTTGGCACCTTTCAAGCCTCATTGCCAGATCCAGTGGGAACACTGCACGGCACCAGCAGACACCTGTGGGGGAGTGAAACTGCAGGAATTCTTCACATTTGTCAGAGAATTGTTTTAAGTTACTCAGTAAGGAGACTGAAAACATCACGAGGGAACTGCCTATGCCACAGCCCCGTTAGGCAATGAAATAAGCCCTCTTCTTTCAGGGTCCGTGATGCTGCCTGTTCTGTCTCTCTTGGAAGAGACTGGGAGAGGATCCATACACTTCCACATCCATTTGGGACATGGATACTGGCTCTCTCCCTTGTTTCGTCCAACCAGGCAGAAAGGTGCAGGGTAACTGCACAGCCGAGTCCCATTTTGGGGACAGACAAGTCCCCTGTGCAGCTCAAAGCTGGGCAGTGTCATGGGGGTGATCCCTAAGGCTTGGGGATTTGAGAGCAAAACTGTTTGCCAGATTGAAATAAATGTCTCAGTCCTATCACGGTGTCTCAAGAACTAGAGACAAGCAGTGCTGGCCTATTTAAGTGATAGTTATCTGCACTTCCACCCTCCAAAGCCTCTCCCAGGCAGTGTGTCTTTCATCTCCTCCTCTTTCTGAGATTACTGTGGGCTGACAGGAGAGTTTTGGAGTGATCACAAAGTGCTTTTAAAGGGTAACTTGTGGAAATAAATAATTCAAATTTTTCTTGAGTGTTTCTTTAGTGTCTTAGCTTACATATAGAGAGTGCTTTTATGGAGTGCTCACCTGTACAGTGGACTGTGCTCTCTGCTAAGTGTTTCGCCCAAATGACTTTGGAATGCTCTTCTAACACAAAGATAGTAGGTTTTTATATCCCTACTGTGATCACATCCCGGCTAGGCAAGAGATCTATAGTCCAAGTACGAGACACGATTACTGGCATGACTTTTAGCAAAACCACCCATGCTTTATTATTTAAATATTAAATAAGTTTTTTAATAAACTTTGCCTAACACAGCAAGAGTATGCATATGGAAATTAAAAAAAAATTGGAGAATTTTTGAAGCAACTAGGCAAGATTTAATCATACCAAAACAGAGGGCAACATAATAAACATTAAGGACTTGAAATTACAGCTGCAAGCAAATCCCACAGCACCAACAGGTAATATCAAATTGTGTTAAATTAGTCCTATCTGCTGAGAATTATTTATAAAATAATTATATATTGTATTGAGAGACTATGGTACTTTCTGATTATCCCTCCTTGCTAACACATGATCCACACCAAAAGAAATACACATTTTCCCCTGAAAATGCTAGATGTTCTGTTGCCAAGTTTTCTTTTAAAATGTTCATTTTTTAACATTTGCACGTACATCAGGATCATGTGGTAAGAGAAAGCTACAGTTAGCACATTCTGTGATGTTTTTCTGACATTTTCTGTAAAAATTACTCATGACTAAAGATTTCAGTAACTATTGATATGGTATATAATCCTTTAAACCTTCACAGGATATCAGTCCTTAAAAAAAATTTAAAAAGTGTTTTAAACCTCTCTTTCTTTCTCCTTCCCTTTTTCTTTATAGCACAGCCTAAGAAACCAGCCCTTAGGAGAGAAGTCTGGCTGGTGGCACCAAAATTAAAGTTTCCATGGTGTATTAACGTGTCTTGGAGGGCACAGACTACTGTACAACTGAGATAAAATTAAAGATCTTGGTCCAGGGATGCCAGATGACATAGAGTACAGATATTATTTTTATCTCTCAGTTAACAGCCTGCTCTGGTACACTCCTTTGCCTCTGTTTCTCACCACACACACTCCCACTCCTACCCAACACAACAGGAGTTTCAAAGCCTGAGATCAACAGAAAACGGGACTGGAGGAACCTCCAAGCACGAAATTTATGGTGCTGCCTAAGGAAAAACCAGAATAATGTGAATATTTGGTTTAGAAAAGGTGAAGACAGATAAAATGATGCATATTGCAGAAAATTTAAGTTGGGTGGTTTTACTCATCCCTTCTCAGAACGGAAAAACAGCTGCCACAGATCAGAGGGGCAGCAAATCAGCCTCCCATCACCAGTAGTGCCGATTTGTCCCAGCAAGGAACAGAAATGGCTGTATGGAAAAGGCCTTGTAACACAGGGAGACTGGCCAACCCACTGGGGAAACCTGACATCCTTCCTCAAAAGCGTTCTGCTGATTTAAGTCGACCACACTGAAGTTTTCTTCCCCTCTGCCTTGTAAGCAGCAGTTGTTTATAAACTGCACCTCCTCTTTTTCCGGGCACTGCTGGTCTTGGTAACCCAGGGCACATTCTCCTATTCGGCCTTCCTAAATTTCACTAATAGATGTAGCAAGTGTAACCCGGTGATAAGATTAGCGGTTAGAGTCTATTAAACACTTCCTGAAAACAACCTTTTATGGAGTTAATGAACTTCCAGGTCTGCCTGGGTTTACAATTTACATATTCAAAAGTCCTATTTGACTAGATGTTAGAGAGTAGAGATTTATACTTCCTTTTCCAGCAGCCTCTGGCATAATATCAGAGCACAGAAACATTAAAAATAGAAAACTAAATTGCACTATATTGTTCCTCCATTGCAAGTTGAAAGCAATGAAAATGTTGATTTCTGCAGAAAAAAACTCATTACTTATTTGCAAATAATAAGGTAACTTGCACTTTTTGCTTTCACCAGAAGCAGCTGAAAATAGGAGCTAACTACTAGGCAGGAATAATTTATAATATATTGTAGTTCCAGACTGTCAGCTGACTCCTATAGAAATACCTTATCTACACCTGAGGTTTGGCACCTCTTCTCCCACTTCATGTCTCCTCAAAAAGCTCACAGCACACATTTTCCATGCTCTCCTTACTTTCCTGCTGCTGACAGGAACAAAAAAATGCAATGCCAATCAGTTTTCTTAGGTCCTAGTTTCAGAAAATGTTGTGTTTATTCCTATATGGTACTGACTTATAAATGCAGAGTAAAAATCTCGTGTATTGAAAATCCTAGTTAGTTAGTTATCATGTGGTACACAATTATTAAAGTGTGAGTTATGTGTCTGCATTACTTGCCTTTGGACTTCAACTCTGGCCACTCTGGGAGCGTTCAGAAGGTAAGAAAATGGCTAAACTGGGGCAAACTGGGAGCCCAGAAAGATAGAACAGCCTGAGGAGCAACATGGGGCTTATCAGGGGTGTGGCCCACACTGCAGGGAATGGTCCTCAGGTCTCTGGAGGCAACCAAATGCTTCTTCCTACAAGCTCTAAAGGGATAAAAAACGTTCTGGGAAAACACTTTTTCCCTAATATACAGCATCAGCTCGCTGAAGTTAGTCCCTCGCTCCAAGCAGAGTTTTGATTTCTCATTCTTCTCAAGTACCTGTGGAAGCCCAGATTTCCCTCCTCAAGCAAGACCCTCAATGGAAAGCACTGAAAAATACTGTTAGTAATTTGTAAACCCATTTCTTGGCATTTTTCAGCAAGGCCATCCATCACTGTTTCTCCATTTGGCCTGGCAGGTGCAATAAGGATGCAGGCTAGAATATCATTGTTGATCACTGCCAAATAAATAACATGTGGGGACCTTTAATTATATTGTTCTAAAATTACTTTTATGCTATGATATTTTCTTTGCATTTCAAAGAGAAGTATCTTTATTTGAAGTAAATTAAGTATATGCTTCCAAGGGTTGCACAAAGGGCATTTCTTTAAGTCATTTATAGGCAGTTGCAGCTCTGACTCCAGATAAACACTTTTTTCTTTCTTGAAATGCTTAACCAAGAGAAAGAGTTACATCAGTCACTTCAGTGCAGTTCTTTATCTGGCTCCTGCTTTTGTGTTAGATCAATACTGAAAGCCACAAGACCAGAGGAAGATAATCAGATTGTTGTTTTGCATTAGTTGGCCTACATGATAATGCCATTCAACTGCATTTAGGAAAATCTTTTTGCTGATATGCATTATGACTCTGCACATAAATTTGTCCCTCACCAGACAGCTCCCTATAAACATCTACAGAGCTATGTTTGAAGGACACATTGTTCTTTAAAGCTTTACCCTCTACTAACACCTATTTGACAATATTTAAGCTACTCTATACTTAGATGATTTTTGTTTGCTTGCAAAAACCTCCCTCTGTATAGACAGGACATCCCTGGAGTAAAACTGGTGCTTAAACAAGTGCCTGTAGGGTCATTTTGTAGGCTTCAGGGTTTCATGGGTGGCCTGTAGAAGATGTGCCAGAAGGACATAGGTCTCCTGTAGGCACCGCACCATGTGTGCCAACCAAAGGGATATTTCAGAGATCCGAGGCTATAAATGACACTGAATATCAATGTATCAACAACTTAATCCTACTCCTCTTGTCTTTGATGGCAGATTCTTGAGGAGCAGGGATCACCTCTTTTTTTTTGTGTCAGTACACAAAATACAGTAAAACCCTGTATCTAATACCCAGGGTGTGTACAGGTGTTTCTACAGTCAGGCACACTAAGCAGGGAGTCCTATTTAAATTAACAACTGTCAATACCATGCTGTTACATTACATATGTATTTAAATACAATAAACATCAGTACTGCTTAAACCATCTGAGTCAAGAGACAGACTCAGTGGAAGCTTCAGAGTGGAAGAGACAGAGAAGGAGGAAAAGTAGTGAACGTAGCTCAGTGTATATAGCTCAATAGTATTTTAGGCTTCTCCTTCGATCCACTTACTATCTTAATAAATCATTTTCCTCTCCATATGTATATTTTCTTTGCTGTATAGTGTGTAGATTTCAGAGGGCCCTCGTGGACAGAAGCTTACAGGCTTGGGCTAAAAAAATAACAGTATGGTGAAAAATTAATATCCTGAGCTTTCCATTCTGACATGAAATAATGAATATGAGGGAACGCCTCCAGATCCTCAGAATTTTATGTGGCTTGCCAGAAAGCCATAAATTGCCGTTGTCAAAACCAGTCCCAAATTCACTGACAGTTGGCAACTTCTAGAAAGTTCAGAGCGAACTAAATTTCAGGCTCTGTTATGAAACCTTGTTTTTAGAAAAGCACAAATGAGAATCTACAGAGCCTTAAATTCATTTTTGTATCAGATTGAATTAAAGCACCTCAGTAATTAAAGACATGCAAGTTGTAACCACTAATGACAGCCATCCACAGAGCAGCATGAGGGTGGCACTGGTGCCAGCCACCTCTCTTCTCTGTGAGCGGATCAGTTGAGGACAAAAACACACAGTTTGGTGACCTGGATGCTTATTCCCACACAAATTCCTCGTGGAAAGCTAATGCATTATTTGCATATATCCAAACACTGGGGGGATTTGTGTGCCCGCCATTTCCATCTGCCTCTGGCTCAGCTTGTCTGTGCTACTCATGCATAAGCAGATATTCCTGAGCACAGTTTTGCAGTAACTGTTGAGACTGTAAAAGCAGGCATCT
This sequence comes from Grallaria varia, assembly GCA_013396735.1. Taxonomy (NCBI): domain Eukaryota; kingdom Metazoa; phylum Chordata; class Aves; order Passeriformes; family Formicariidae; genus Grallaria; species Grallaria varia. Next base: position 334,755 of record VWZG01006121.1, on the reverse strand, counting down.
TTCTAATTATTAGCTTATTAAAGATTATGCATATGTCATTCTTACTGTGCCTTCAATTTTACTCGCCTGGACAGGTAGTCAGCCAGGACATGGGACTGCCCCAAAACTGCCCCCTAGAGCCATGGCTGTGTTAGCTGCTCCTACACAAATTCTGTTGCCATGAAAATTTTTGCTACTTCTGAAATACTCTGGAATATTTCAACTATTTGCATTTCACACACTGATACAGGACTTGGCAGAGTACTTTTCCAAAACTAACCTACACGGATTTTCTTGTCACAGAAGAGCAAACTCCAGATCAATGCACAGGTGCTCAGTATTTTATTTTTTATTAGACTGCACTAAAGTCTCAATTAATTCATTCATTTACAGCACAACGAGGATTAGAGCAAGGCTCTTCAACTGACAGCAAACAGAGGCAACACGTGGCTGCACAAGGTTAAAGCATCATGTGATGTGATGGGTTGGCTGAAGATGATACAGAAATTGCTCCTGACACAAACCTACTTGGGCCATCGTGAGTAGCCAGCTGAGGGGAAAACATTAGACCAAATTCATCCAATCCTGACGTTAATTCCTCATTGGTCGCTGGTAATTATGTAATTTTTTTGATGAGGAGTTCTAAGTGTTGCTTCTAGCTTTTTAAGTCTACCATTTCTGATGAAAAATATCCTCAGGGCTGATTGTAAAGAAAACATCATTTTCATCTTCAAGAAAAATCTTCAGCAAGGGTCCCATGAGCTAACTGTAAGGCAGTAACAAGAGTTTTAGAAGTCAGATTCTGACAGTCCCAGGAAGAGGAAGGAAAATGTCATTCTATTAACACTTTGTAAAGCACTACAATTTTCATGGTATTTTGAATTTGGATTGAATCTTTAATGTCAAAACTAGCTGTTTCCCACACTGCACATTAGGTGTGTTATCACTGTTTTCAGTCAAATAAACTTTAATAAGATCAACTTTTCTTTAAAACGTCTTTGGCATTTTCCAATCTTCAAAGGGGTTTTGGCCTGCAACTCTTCTCGTACTTCTGGAAAGGCCAGTAAACCTTCTGCTGCTCATCTGTTTAATCCTACAAACTCCAACAAATTAGGGGGATGGAAACAGAATGAATATTTGTTTGTTTACTCTTGGAATGTTTCAGTATTCCCCATTGCTTTAAGTTAGGGAGGCAAACTGTTAAGTCTGACTTACAGAACCAGCTTTGATATTTCTTATATAACAGAAAGTATAATTCATCCAGCATTTTTTCTCTAAGCCTTCAAAAATGCAAATTTACAGACTACTCATACCCTGAAGTCTTATTAGAAACATTATAATCTATGCTCAGAAGAAACTGTTTTCTCCCATGTGATTTTCTCTTCATGCCCCTGTTTACATTGTATATTATCCTTCTTCCAGGTCAACAGATATGTGTAAGTTTTGGGGGTGACATTATTCTGAAATTTAGCAGTAAGAAGCATGTGTGGGATCACTAATGAGGTAAATGTTTATCAGTCTTCCTTGAGCTGGTATCTGCTTAAAGACTAGAAGAGGAGACAATATCAAACATTTCAGCTGAGTCATGTGAAGTGTTTTGCACTCAAGACAAATTCTGTTGCATTTAACTTCTATGTATAAGACTGTATATTAACAAAAAATTTTTTGTCAAATTATTCTTCATTTGTTGGTTTGGAGTTTATTGTGGTTTTTTGTTGGATATTTTGTTTGGGTTTTGATTTTTTTTTTTTTTTTTTTTTTTTTAAAAAATTTTTTTTTTTTTTTTTAACAAATGGCTTACATTATTCTTAAATGTGACCTGGAACTATTCTGAAATAGTAACATTTTCTAACGCCTTCACTTGGTTATTAAAATCAGCTATTACTGATCCTCAGCTTTACTCCATGATCTGAATCTTTATCTCACTATTAGCATTGGAAATTTGACCTCTGTTCAACAAAAAACCCTTGCAGAATGTTCCAGGATATGATTGTGCAAAGCATTGGTACTTCTTCTTAGTTTAAATTTCTATTTTAAAGAAAAAAACATAAACCCTGCATTCTAAAGGTAAGATTAATTGCAAAATATGCAAGTGCTCTAAAATTATTTTTCATTGAAGTCTATTGAAAACTTCCCCCTACCTCTTCAAAACTAGACGAGTTGAGAAATCTTGCATATTCTTTGGACCTTTAGGGCCCTCAGATGAGCCAAACCAGCATTTTTGCTTTCGAATTTTCCCTGGAACAACACACCTGGTATAACCCAGTGCAATAGTACTTGTTCACAGACAGGGGAAAACCTTGAATAATTTTTTAAATTTTTAATGGTTTTTTTGGCATATTCCCTGTCAAGAGGAAGAAGGCAGACCACATGCTGGCTCTCTGACTGTTTCTTACGTTTAGTTATGCTGTTTCATACCACAGCCAACAGCCCTGATTCTGAAAAGGTTTCCATCCACAGAGAAGGTGGCCTTGCTATAAAATGTTACAGCTCCTTCTAGAAAATGTAGAGAAGGAAAGGAAAGGAAAGGAAAGGAAAG
>VWZG01006121.1:282844-329061 GCA_013396735.1 Grallaria varia | reverse complement strand
TCTAAAAAAAAAAAAAAAAAAAAAAAAAAAGATCAACGGGCCTTTTGCCACTTTGTCCTAAAAAGAACCAAGACTGAGGTTTTGAAGACTGATCATATAAGGATGTGCAGTGTTTCCTCTCTGGGTCATGCTGTTCAGACAACAATTCCCGTGAGCAAAGAGCCTGTCAATCAGACATGCACAGTGCATGAGGACAAAGCCACTGTCTGTTGGGTAATACACACAACAGATAACTAGCATGAATGAGCAATTATGCTGAGGATTGAAATGTCCTTCACCCAGACCAGACACCTCATGAGTCTCTGCTGAGCCAGAGTTGCCATTTGGTGGGAGGGATGAGTTGAAATGCTGTGCTCTTTCACTTTGCTGAGTTTTCATCTTCTTCTTCTCTTTTTGCTTAGAGTTTTTACATACTGGTTTGTCAGTACTTTTCCTCTTGGATATTGTACTTCAGTTGGGTATTGAAAGGAGATGAGAACCATCAACATCCCATCACTTTTAACATCAACTCCTCAGCACCAATGTGCAAGACTTTTACGTTTCCTCAGCCTCAATGTCCATCATAAAAGGGAAGCAATAATGCTTAATTGTTCATCATGTTGGCACATGGCAAAATATGACCATTTTTTGATGTGTTTTTTTTTAAATATAAACTGGCACCTCTGGAAAATTTTAAGAATTGGAGACCTAACTCAGGAAAACACATGCAAGAAAACCTCTGAAAAGCAGAGTGTTTCCTTAAATAATGATTGTGGGATTAGGTCTGTTATTAAATAGATAAAACCTGACTATTATCTAGCTTTTGTAGCCAGTGATGTTCTTCATAAATCATAATGAATAAATTAGTCATATAAAATAATACTGAATTTAAAAGAGTTATCGGTGGAATTTTAGTATTAATTCTTACAATGTTCATTTTCTTAGAAACTTTTTATGATCTTTTTTTTTGTCATTTTGAGAAAACGCTGAGAATCAGAAGTTAAGTATTTCCAAGCAAGCCCCCTTACTGAAAAGTTACAGTATTTTATATCTTTTCCTGTCCTCTTCTTCTGAAAGATTCATCAGCTCAACTCATTACCACTAGCTTTTGATCTACATGAGAGGTCTCCACTGGAAGCGGAATGAAAAATACAATAAAAGAGTAAGAGTTAGCACAGAGGAAGGTACAACCTCACAAAACACAAATTCTTCCATCTCTTCCAGGCTGCCTCTTGTTGGATGGAAGGGGATATTGTTAACAACTCTGCTGTCATTGACAGTACTTTTAATTTTCACCTTTTTCATAGAATCATAGACTAGTTTGGGCTGGAAGGGACATTTAAAGGTCATCTAATCCAACAACGTGCAACGAGCAGGGACATTTTCAACCACATCATGTTGTTCAGATCTCCATCCAACCTGACCTTGAATGTTTCCAGGGATGGGCCTTCTATGACTTCTCTGAGCAACCTGTTCCAGCGTTTCATCACCACCATGGGAAAAAACATTTTTCCTTATATCTGATTTAAATCTACTCTCTTTCAATTTAAAGCCATACCCCTTGCCTTGTGGCAACAAGTGCTGTCAAAAAGCCTGTCCCCATCCTTCTTTTAAGCCCCCTTTAAGAACTGCAAGGCTGCTCTAAGGTCTCCCTGGACACCTTTACAGCCCAGCTCTACCTCAGCTGCATCTTGAAAACCCCCAGCCATCTCTACTGCCCGTGGCATTTGGCCATTGGCTGGCAGACAAGAACTTTGATGCTTCCACAAATACTTTTGGCATAAAATCGTGTATTTGGCATCTTCACCATTAGGGGTAGAGGATGATCAATTCCAGCCTGGATATTTTCTTGGAAACTAAAATTATCAAAGATAATGATCAAGAAGGAGATAAAAAAAAATAGCTGTTTGTGTGGTATACAGTGAATTGCTACTCTGCAGGCCTGGGCTAACTCATGAAACAAATATCTAGGGAGTCATTTCTCACTCCATTATCCATTTAGAAGGCTTATAATTGATTAATGATGTGTACAGTCTCAACATTTTCCTTTTACTGAACATTTTCATATTACAATGCCCAGAGATATTTCTGTAAGTTTTTAAGGGCAAAAAATAGATGGTGTCCATCTTACAGCAACTTATATAAAGATTACTCTGTGTCAGAGGGAATAGTCATTACTGCTCAAGAACATCAGCTTTATCAGACAGCCAGCCAGGAGAATCTACACCTTACATCAAAAAACTGCCGTCCAGCCTTTTCCCTTTACATGTTTACAATTTGCATTTATCTTTTGACGCTTCCAATAAGCAACTTCTTTGAGATATTTCCTCTAAGATATCTTACAGTTTGTTTACAGTAATTTAGCTACTTTATCAACCACTTAGATGATATATTTATTCAGCTACTGCATCTGGAACATGCTTCCTTTTATGTCTATTAATCTACACTGTACTTTCTACAGCAGAATTGTAGCTATTCAATAATTTAAACTTTGACATTATGAGACTTTGTCAAACATTCATAGTACTATTCTGGAGAACTCTTACAACATCACATACTACTCTACGTAGCTTATACTGGTAGGTATTCAGTATTTTAATTTTAAAAGTTAAGCAATAAATGGAGATTGTGAAATCACGCATGATCGATCACACAAGTCATCATTCAAAGCAGTTATTAAACAGAAACCAAAATTTGTGTTAAACTGTACTGTTAGTAATTTCATTTCTTGCTCTAAATGTAGAAATCATTAAAAACTGGTCTGTGAGGTTTCAGATACGTACTGTCTGCTTTCTCTGCAGCAACAACATAGAAGAAATACTGGAAAATAATAAGCATGTTGCAAACCTCTTCAAAAAATAATTGACCTAAGCAAGAAGGCAGCCTGATAATTGTTAGTGTTTTTAAAAATATTGAACCACAAAAACTAAATTTCTTCACAAAAACCACTGTATCATTCGCAGGCATTTTTCCAACATCTTGCAGTGCATTTTTTTCTGCAGTGTGTGCAGCATTCATCAAATGAGAGTACACAGTATTTTTTTTGATTACAGTTTAAAAATGAAACATTATTTTTTTTTCATTCAAACTCATTCTTTCTTTTTGCCATGGCATGTACCCCATGCCAGTTTTATTTTGTAGGGCTAGAATACTCAGAGGGTGACACATGCAGAATGTATGTGTTTAAAAATCTTTCTCAACCTGAGAAATAAGTTTTCAAAACCCTGCAGTGATGACTTTTTTCTTTATAAAAATCTGGTGCTAAATGTTTTAGACCTGAAGCTGCAAAAATATGCTTCAGAAGGAAAGGAGATAGACTGATTGAAACTTAAAGCTTTTTCAAGTCTTCCATGTAAACACGCAAACATCATCTATACAAGCCGATCTAACTGGAGAAAACTTCGTAGCTATAGTGAACCAAAATCTCTTTCGGTCCAGCCCTCTTGTGGCATCAGGAGAGCTGTTCCAGCAAGCAACTTCATGCACAACACTCACTCTGAACACTGCCTGAGGCTATAAATGCATTTATTTTGTGCAATTCCGATCCAGTACAAAAAAAAGACAGAGCTGCGCTAGAAACACAAGGTAGAGAACAAGTTCCTTGGTACCAGAGCTGTCACAAAAACCACAGGAGGACTCCCACGTTCTCTTTTGCAACCTCACATGGTTCCCCACCACTCGACTTTCACAAGTCGGCTGCGCTCAGCCGAGTCCTTGACTCAGACCATCCCAACTGCAGCCCTACCTGAACTTCTGCTGGTGCTTGGGACACACAGACAGCTGGATTCCATGTGTCTGAAGCTCAATCCAAATTTAACCTGCCTGTCTGAGGATTGCTACAGTGACCATGCAGAATTTCAACCAATGTACATGACAAGAAACAATGGACAAACCCAAAATTCTGACAGAAAGCAAGTTTAGTTATAACTCATGAAATATGTCTCTTTCACAGCATACCCATCAAGTCAATGACTTGGTGTTTAAGTACTGGATGTTGGAAACTACAGCTGCCCACCCATGGCCAAGGGGCTTACATTCAATGGCCATCTAAAATTCTTTTTCTTCATTCCTTAACAGTCCTCAAATCTAAACAGTGCTTAGTGTCATGATTGTGATGATGCTGGTGAGATCATTTGAAGCTATAAATTATCACTAAAGATCTCTTAAAAATATCTTCAAATGGATTCAGCTGCTTGATGGATTTCACCAGTAAAGTGACCTCACCCGGGATGCAACTTGTTTCGCCAGAGACTTCTAAATAACTGCGGGAGAAGGGGCATCCAGAGAGTTCAGAAAATGTTTACAGAGGAGCAAATACTATAAAAACAGAAAAACACCAATCTTTGCTTAATTATTTTATGGCTTTGTTTGCTGAGCTTTCGTTTGCTCACTGCAAATGTTTGCATAATGAAGTTTCAGAAACATTAATGTTCCCAGAAAACACAGTACAGCTGTTGAATTATAAAACAGCTTTTTCAAACTCCAGACTAGATCTATACAAAAAAATATGTACTCATGGATGTAAAATGAGGTGTTACTGTAGGCAAATGTTGGGAATTCACAGCTCAAAAATTATCACCAGCAAAGAGAGTCGTGGGTAGCATATATCTGGTCTCTAAGCAGACAAATCCTTGGTTGGATTGACTTCCAGAAGGCAGATAATATTGTGTGGAATATCTGTTTAAAACGTTTCTTGTATGAGAATAGTCTCATCACCTCAGTATCAAAAGCAAAAATCAACTCAAGTCCCAACACAAGCAAGGTATGTACGATGTGCCATCAATAGATGTGTCTCCTGAGGCCACCAGAGTAGCTCTGAGCGTTTAACTTTTCTTCCTCTCCTTCTTCTTCAGTCCTCCCCTGCCAGTCTTTCTCTTTTTGCCCCTTTTCCCCCCAAAATACTGCTGCCCCAGGCACGGCTGAGCAGGGACCAAGCCAGAGCCAGTTCCCTACAGGCTACCCAGCGTCTGGTATAATCTCTTTTTACACCGTGGTTGTTCACCTGCTCACGACTCTCCCATGCAAACCACCCACAAGAACTTGCACGCAGAAGGAAACACAAAGCCACAAACCCTTCATGCTATCGCACAAAGGAGAAGCAAATGAGGGGCCCCAGCTCCCCTCGCCGCAGTGCTGAGGTTACCCTGACCTCGGGGTGGGCTGGGTCAGCGGGCCAAGGCAGAGGAAAGTTTCCACCTCTCCAAAAAGAAACAGTTAACCAAAAAATCCTGCTCTAGTTCTATGGAAAAGCTCAGCACAAACAGCTGCATCTCTCCCTGGGTGAACAGTGACCCCCAGACGTAACAGAACTCATGAATCTATCCCAAACTCCAATATTCCAGTTTTTAGCTCCAGCCACTAGATATTGTGTCCTGTACCAAAAAAAAGATCAACTAAGTAATTATTGATGTGTGTATAAATTACAGCAAGAAAACTTTTAGTCCATCCCTCCAGCACTACTGAAATGATTTTATGGGTTTGGATTAGCAGGAGAGACAGGAGGAAAGGATCCTTACAAGCAGCAGAAACTAACATATCCCACAAGGGGCCAATGCAGAAGCAAAGAAATTTCCTTCCAGTGTCTCTGAGGAGCAAGGTTAGGACAGAGACTGGATAAACAGACTATCCTGCTGCTCAGTGCCACACACACTGGAGTCACTTGAACAGGTAAAATGTGAGTGAGGGGAAAGCTCAAAAGCTTTTGAGGACTGATTCCTTTCAGTGTTCAGGAGCTGCAAAGATAATCTCAGAATATGTTCAAACTTATTTATACTGGCAACAGGCAAATCGATTAAAGAGGAAAAGAATACATCTCCTGCTTTCCCTGGATTTCTCCAAAAAGCCCAAGTAAGCCCAAAGTCTTCCCTGGCATGCAGTGGGAGTAGCCTCAGCCCAGGTTTTAGGACTCCAGGTTGTGTGTGCTCACGAACAGCCCACAGCATTTGCTGTGGAGGGAGCCGAGTGCGCCGATGCTCCCTTGGTGCACACGGAGATGGGGACATGGCAAAGACAGACCCAGCATGGCCTGGAAGCGATTCCAGCAGCTGCCCAAGCCCTGGGAAGCAACTGCCCAAGTCCCAGGAGGCAGCAGGGCTGGGCAAGGGGATGGATGGGCCGCCAGGGACAGAGAGCCAGGTCTTGTGCCTGCTCTCCTCCTCTAGCCAGTAAGAAGAAATAAAGGCAAATAGAGGCAGGCTTTGGCTCTCCGTTATCATGCACAAGGAAATATAAAAGCTATTTTTTAACAGTATGGTCATGTCTGCAGGTCATCTCTGCAGCAAATATGAAGAGGAACGTTTGTGGCATTAATCCCGCGCTGGCAGACTGATGCGGCTTTCAGGCTGAGTAAGTGTTTAATGCTCTGAAGGGGAAAAAAAGATTTCTTTTAGATAAATTGCTTAATTGGGAAGTCAGGAACTCTCCTGCCTAAGCAATTGATTTTACAAAAGAAAGACAGTTTATTTCAAAATGTAAGCCTGCTGTTCATCTATAACATCCAGGGAAAACTAAGCCAAGGGATAGACACTTGCCTTTACACTGCTGAAACCACAATTTTAAAAACATAAATAAAGCTAATGAACCAATCTTTAAACAAAGAGTCTTCATGCCTTGACTCTTCAGTACTTGTACTGAAGGGTAAATCCAGCAATGCACACAGTGTGTTCCCAGGTCACTCACTGATCACTTACCCTGACGGCAGGGGATGAGGAAAGGGTGGTCCCCAGAGGGACGCTCAGCCCTCACCATTGGCATCTAACAGCTTTGGAGATCAGCTTCCCCGGAGCTTAATGGACTTTGGTGCACTGAATTGCGGATCTGTACTGCAGATCTCAGGGCAAAGCTCCAGCACCATCCCCTGCCCGGGAGAAATTTCTCTTCCTCACCCAGGGGCATGAACAGAGCATTTACAGGCTCCAGTGCAACCACTGGGCACACTTTAAAGAACGGCACATCTCTGAAGACAAAGTGTGTCTTTTCAATGATATACACTTAAAAGCAGGCTTGGTATTAAGCACTAGCATGTCGTAACTTTCTCATGCTATAGGAAAATAAAACACCAAGCGTCATACTTAAATACTACTTTAATATAACAGCATCATTTTTTATGTGCTTAGCAACTTCCTAAGCACATCTGATGTTTACTACTCTAAATTACAGGAGCTTGCCCACTTTTGTTCCACAAATAGCTTTAATTTTGATTTCACCACAGCTGTGCTAACGTAAAAATTCTCAGAAAGCTGTGAACAGAAATGTCACTGGATTACTATACCTGATGTCTCTTACTTACAAAGGCAGCTCAGGTTGTACAAGAAATAATAGACTTATTTTTATTACTGAAATATTCATTTTTATGATCTACATTAATTGAAAGATTACTGAGTAAGTTTAAAACAACGTAAAATTTTTAAAAGAGTAAGAATTTAACTATATACTGTCATTGCCTCTCACAGTGCTAAACTATTTTTTGCACAGGTAGCTAAATTTCAACAAATATTACCAAAATCCTATCTTTGTATGCTCCCAATACATTTTTTTTAAAGGGAGAAACACTGGCAAAATTATTGTCATAACTTTTCCAACAAACTCGGATGTTTAGCTCTGTTTTGTTATTGTTTCTATGTTACTACACAAAGCAATGAAGTGAATTATAACTAACCCTGGGCATATATTTTTCCAGGTTTCTTCCCCATATTCCCTAACTCTTCCAAATATATATATACATACACATAAAACTAGGTGTAGAAAGCCTATTTAACGTGGGCAAAGCACTGTTTTTTTCCTCAGCATGAAGTCTGTGGACACTGCAACTTTGCATCCAGGAGTCCACACTGAGATAACTTTGCAAACCCCACCTCTGACACGCCTCCAAAAAAAGTGTATTATCTCTGCCTCTTGGTTTGTCTTTAGGGCTGTGACTTTCTGCAACTTTCTGTGGGATGAGTCAGACCTAGCAATGTAATCTAATCTAACAGGCAATATCCCAAGTAACGTTTTTTTTAGCTGAAGCTAAAATACAATACTCCATTCTGATCTTTCTTAACCTGCCAGCTGCCTTCAGCAGTCAGACACACTCAGATCCCATCTTCCTGTGACTCCTGTGTGTCTGCCTCCTCTTGCCAAGCTGCCATCACTGCCTCAAGGTGTCCTTCAGATACCATCTCTGTTTCCCTCTCAACTTTCTGTAAAACTTCCCCAGGGCTTGCCCTCCACAGCCTTTTCCCTCGGTAAGGTCACACACAAACTCCAACTGAATAGGTGTCTCTGTGTTCTGGAGCCACAAACCAGTTCAGTTCCAGCGTCCCTCTTTTGAAACTATAACTTTGGATTAGTTTTCTGGTATATTCTCAAGGAAGAGGTCCGCAGCTCAAGACCACCGTCATTATCACTAAGCTTTAAACATCTTTGGACATTATTCTGTTTCCCTGGGGGCTCCTGGACAGCATCAGCCTCCTCCCTCTTTCTGGTGCTTGTGATGGGATGAGACCCATTAGGAGCTCACAGCACCCTTCCATCGCTCAGCCTGTGCACTGGAGCTCCCTTTGCCATCGGTACGAAGTAATTAGCATTCTAAAGCATAATTCACTCAAACGATTTTACTGGTTAAATTTAATACGAAATAAATCACACCCTCATCTGCAACAGTTGCATTAACTTCACAGCTGAGGACTGTGGAGAGCCTCTAATTAAGCTAATGACTGACTCTAGGTGCTGCCTTCCCCCAAGTCCCTTGGGTTGGCGTACATTGCTGTGACTCACTCTTAGCTCCATTCACAGCGTAACAAACCTGCCTGTCTCATTCTCTTTCTATAAAACAAAAGGTCCCCAAGGCATTCTGCCACTATCAGGTGCTTCATTTTTAAGAATCGTAGAAGTCAATTTTGCCCAACGTGATGCTTTGCTTCTGGCACATGCTGCCATTAACACTGGGTGTTGTCGGCACGTGAGAAGTCAAAGTCACTGATCCAAAAATCTGCCAAATGATTAACACAGCACAGTCACTAACCTGGACGCTGCATAACATTTATAATTCAATGTTCTGAGGACCTCAGATAAAAATCTTTAAACAAGAGAGGTCCTAAGTAAACTCCAAAACAATGTTCAGGTGGTGGACAGCATGCAGGTCTTACTATGCTGAGCTTAGGAATGAAATACTGAGCAAAATAAGCACAAAATGATCTTAACATAGAGTTAGTGAAACAGTTTTGGATTAAAGAATGAGAAAGATTAAATCCCTCATGATACGGTATCCGTACAGGAAAGTGTTATCTAACACTCACAGACTCATATCTTAAATGGCTTCAAAGGGAATCAAACTTAATGCCCTGCTTCTTAAAGGAATGATGTGTGGTAGGAACATTTGTATACGATTACAATCCAGGAAAGTACTAACCTATTATTAATTATAATTTATCACCATGTTCATGTCTCTTTGTGCATAGTAGTTTTAAAATGACTGGCTTCTAAATTCCTGTGATTAGCATTACACTGAAAGCCACAAATTATATGTGTATTAGAATACCCTGGTGTGTGTGGCTATATATATTATATATATCAAATCTATACCACATAATCAGTATATATATGTGTGTGTATATATACATACTTTTTGCTAATTGCTTTTAAGTTTTATGAAAAGAACAGGGAATTAAGAATGGAAAGTTTTGAAAGCATAGTGATTTTTAGAGGCAGGGAAGAGCCAAAAAACACACTCCATCAGCAAGGTCACAGCAGGCAGTGGAACTGGGTTCCCCTGCAAGGAGAGACACCAAACACGTCCATCTCAGCTGCAGTGCTGGGCAATTGTGTCTGAGCGCCAGACCTATGGTGACACTGTGCTGCTCCTCGCAGCATCAACTCGGGATTTGACACCACCTCTCTCTCCCTTTCTCTCTCTTTTTTGTTTGTTTAGTTTTGGGTTTTTCTAACTAGTTCTGGTTAACTAATCTTGATGTTACTTTTGACACAAAACAATGGTTTCTTTATAGACTGGAAGGGGAAAATTAAGTATTTCAAATTATTTTTTTCCTCATTTCTTCAGCTTTTTCTTTGTAACTGCATCTTCTTACAATGAAGGAAGGACTGTTTTTAAAAAGAAAAAGGCACTGGTTATTGATAAGCAGATTGGAACAATACAGAAAGTTAGTACATGGAAATGGGAAGAATTACAAGTTGTGATTAATTCTGCAAATTTCCACCTAGAGAGCTCCAGTTGGTCCTCCCCATACATACTTCTGTGTCATCATGCATTGTAGTTTTGGTCTGCAAAATACAAATAAATCACACCATCAAATCCACTCAACCCAAATATGATCAAAACCAGTGTGCCAGAACAAAAGAAAAGCAACTGCAGATGTTGAGGATGCAAAAGAGCCCAAAATGCTTCCAGGGAACAACACCCAAGACATTCGTATCAAGCTCCAAGCCAGTGTCTTTGATGAGTGCCATAATCTTCTTGGACAACTTTTGGAGTCCTCTAACAGGTCACTATGTACCTCCAGACAGAGCCTCCAGAACAGAATAAACACAAGGGTGTTTTGCATTTGCTGAGCATTTAGAAAAATGAAAAATAAAAATATTTACTGTGTTCTAAATGCGCATTTTGAGCTGGCCACATCCAGCAGTGTGACAGTGACCTGTGTCCCCACCAAGGCCACCACCACACAGTGTTTCCCCAGAACTGGGGCTCCTCATGTGGTAATATAAATGCGTTTGCACATGGCAAATTGTCTATTGCCTTAAACAAAATACCATGTAAACCTACTAGTTTTAAATGTATCACTTATTTGGGTTTTTTTGCATTATTTTGCTGTCTTCCTAACAATAACACAGCCCTGTATTACCTGTGCCCTTCGTTAGGTATTATCCTGGCTAATTCATAATTGAACACTCACTGAGATTATCTGTTAGTGACTTGCTTTTGATGCAATGGATTTCAGAAATGCTGTTCCCATTTTTAGGGATTTATTTCCTAAACAGCTGGTAGATTTGAATGTCTCCTATCTGCATAATGCATGGTATGGGACATCCCGTGGGCATTTAAAGATCCAGCTACGTGAGGTTTCAACCCAAAAAGTATGACTGAGCAACCTTTATGAACAGGAACAGCTACCTATGAGTTTCTCTCTTTAGGAGGAGATGGGTGTACAGCAGTTTGCAGGAATGGGCAGATGTTTCCTGCTAAGGTGCAGGTTTGGTGTAAAAATCTTAATTGCTGTAAACACACATGTAAGTCCAAAGGGAGCACTACAAACCCTCTTAAATTATGTGCTCCTCGACCTAATGGTAAATAAGAGAACTATTAGTACACCACTATTCATTAATTAGTGAGCGCTAAAACACTACTCCAATAAACCTGAAATGTAAAAATTCCTGATTTAGTCCCTGGATACTGATGAAACTTGCTGCAGAATTTTTGCTAAGGACATATCTGCACTTGCCTTTTATAGTTTACAATCTAAAAGCTAATGAATAAATAAAAGTGAAAGGAAGGCAGGAAAGAAAGAAGAGTAAAAGGTTATAACATACATATTATATTACACAGTAATTCTGAAATGCCAATTAGTAACTCCTTCCACGATCCAGCTCACAGTCAGATCAATATTAGGTTGATAACAGCAGAGAGTAATGATCTGGTAAAGAATGTTTTATTATTAAAGAATGTAGAAAGCCACAGAAATGTTAGCTTAACTCCATTTTTTTTGCTTAATAAGAGCAAATTGTAGTCTTGACTGTGTTAAGAGCAAGACATAAACATTTCTATTTCACAGTACAAATGTTTGGCTTAAAGACAGATGTTTGGTTTGTTTTGGCAGCTCCTAGCCAGTCAAGATAATTATTGTCTATTTCTGGGTTGCAGGGTGTTTTACCCGTTTTTTCCTCCAAGCAAATCAAACAGTTAGAGTTTCTCTGTTAGAGGGAAAAAAGAATGTTAACAAATCATTTGGTCATCAGTTCAACATGGAAGTGCACAAAACTGAGTGATTCCCCTGGAAGAGCTGATTTACTTGCTGCCTTGACGGGATGAGCCAAAAGTGTGAAGAATGAAACCATATTCATTGCCCTGGGGGGTATCCTGGAGTTGAGATTGTTACAATAAAGAAATGAAGCAGGCATTTGGCATTCCCAGCTACACCTGAGAAGGTTTTGTTACAGATCTCAGAGTGAAAGATCATTATTCACAGTAGTGTCAGCAAGGTGGTAAGATTTGTAATNAAGCTGTAAAAATTCTTAGAGGTAAAAGGCTTTAATAGGAGATTTTGCACTTTATCCAAGGGGTGTGGTTTCTCTGGGCTTTTTTTCTTCCTTGATATTCATTTTCCTCAATCCACTTGTGTCTCTGTCACCAAACCTATTTTGGATGCAGTGCACTCAGTTCTCAGTGCTCATGGGTGCAAAAAGTTGCACCCTTTCCCCAGGAAAGGACATGAGAAAGGGACAGGGCATCCCTATATCTGGGCATCAACCCCACTGCAGCCCCCAGGGGATTCAGAGCAAGAATTGTCATGGATAAAGTTTGCAGGGTTCAATTTACTGGACAAGTGGATCATTCTGCTTCTTGTTCTGTGAATTCAGAAGTTTATGCTGTGCTACAGAGCAGTGAGTAGCTGATCCAAAAAACATTGAGAAGTAATATCACATTGATTGCAACACAGAGGAGCTGAGATGCCATAAGTTTGTTGCGGAAAAAGTATAAGAAAAAGAGAAAAAAGAAGGGGCTTCAGAGATGTCATTCCAGCAGGTGTGAAGTTTTCCACTAATCTTTCTCTTGAGTATTCATAATTGCTGGAACTAACACTGTTTCTTGGCAAGATATGGTTAATATGCAATTTATATTTGTCTGGTCACTAACAAAGTATTTTCGAAGTAATTTCGAATACAAGGTACTCATTACCACAGGGCAGTTACTGCTCCTCTACAGCCAGAAATACTCTCTCATGGAGTATCCATTGGCTCAGCATTGAAGCACTTGAAACTATTTATAAAGCAGATTTTACACTTGACACATTGAATTAAGAGCAGAAAAATGAGAGAGTTTTCTAATGTCATCAGTATTACTGTGTTGGTTGTAAAATGGACTCATGTCTAGAAGGCTCTGATTCATGTTCTCTCTTTTTGAAGACTATTGACTTGTCTGGGCCTTTTTTTTTTTTTTTTTTTAATGGCATATTGATATTGGCGGTTGTTCTTGCTTTGGCTTAGAAGGCCAATCAAATGAATTTAATAAATGTTGCTGTCACTGAAAAATTAGCATTGGCTGTCCCAAACATAAGAAAGGAATACTTCCCAGAGCAAGTACCAGTCTGCTCTCTGTTGTCTGGTACTTTCAGAGATAGACTTAGAGAGGATGAAACGGTTTTAGGCAATTTAATATTATATTTGCTGACTCTTTGAAGAAGGCCAGGGCAATTGTAATTCATCACTTCCCATGACCTTGCCCATTTGAGCATGAACTACCCAGCCGTTTATGGTGTGATGGATACGGTTATGCATTACACAACTGGTCATTATTAGAGCCACAGGTAAAACCCTCCTTGTCCCTGAGCCTGCAGACATCCTGCATTACTGATTATACCCTGCAAAACTTAATGCAGCCTATATAAAAATGGCACTGTTAATCGAAGATTTATACCTTTAATCCCCTCCTGCCTCAGCTCGAAGTCATGATTTTTATTCCCAGCACTAACAGGATAAAGCCCGACTGACACTTTCCTAACCTGATGTGCAGTTCAGCTGCTCCTTCTGATAAGACAAACGAATCCCAAATCCCCAACTTTGCTGAGAAGGGAGAGGAGCCCCAGCAGGTTCCCTCGGCCCCCACCAACCTGGGCACAGCCCCACACTGGGCCACCCTGAGTCACCAACAGCAAGGCACTAAAGGGAACTTCTCAGGCTTTCGCATCATTTTATGAAACAAAATAGCTGGTGTAAAATTTCTCGATGTTGTTTTCTTCAGAACTAAGAATCACTCATCAAATATCATCACTGATTGCACTGTTATTTTATTTCAAGGGGAAAAACCCACTTATTTCTGCAGAGACACTTCCTACTGAATACCAGCCTGGTTAGGGATTTCATTTTATCACTGTAGAGCGCAGTAACTCCGCTAGAAAGTAGCTTTCCATCAAAGCAAAGGCAGGATGGTGTCAGAGGTCGGGGAAGGAGGCAGGCAAGGAGAGAGCCCTCTGTTCCCCCGGCTCTTCCCTCACCACGTCCCCCCTCACTGCCCACCCACGGCACCCGCACAACTCTCACGGGTGGGGACACACCGCCAGCAGCTCCCACACCGCCTCGTCCCATCCCGCACCGCTCCGACCCGACAGCGGCGACACCGCGACTGACAACTCCATTTCACGCCGCATCCCTCAGGCAGAGCCTTCAGCGCACCGGCAGGACGGAGCAGCGATTCGGGGGGCACCCACAGCCCCGTGCCCAGCCGCCTCCTCCTCCTCGGGGGCCAGCTTTGGGCACAGCCCCGCGCGGGGCTCGCTCGGCGCCCGACGGGACCCGCGGGCCAAGTTGGCACGGCACGGGAGGGGCTCGGGGCCGGCCGGGGAGCCCCCCCTGCCGCCCGCCCTACCTTGACGGCCCGCGACGGGTGGCACTGGACGTGGTGGGACACCGTGGCCGTCTGGTTCATGTTGCCGGGCGGGCACGGGGCGCCCGCGGCTCCCTCCCGGCGCCTCCGAGCGGCCGCGGGGCTCCGGGTGAGATGCTCTGGAGCGATGGTCCAGCTGCGATGCTCCGGTGCGATGCTCCGGTGGGATGCTCCGGTGCGATGCGCCCGTGCGATGCTCCGGTGTGATGGTCCAGCTGCGATGCTCCGGTACGATGCTCCGCACCCCGGGGAGCAGCGACAGCTCCGCCCGGCGAGGACCGCCCGCCTGCTCCGCCCCGCCCGGCACCGGCACCGGCACCGCCCCGCCCGACCGGGACTAGGACTGGGACCGGGATGGGGCTGAGCCGGAGCCGGGGTCGGCTGGAGCCCCGCCGCTCTCGCCCCCAGGGCCCGGGAGCTGAGTCCGAGCCGAGATCAGCCCCGCGCTGTGAACGCCGAGCCCCGCAGCGCTCTCAGCTGAAATTAGTACGACTGCAGCAGAAAGTTTATGCTGGCTGCTTTTTCTTCCGTGCTCGCCGCTTGTTGGATTTTTTTCCCTCCTTTCTCCCTTCCCCGTTCCCTCCTGCCGCCTCTTCCCTCGGTTCTAAAGCGACTCCAGCGCCCTGCGGTACCGGGGTATGGGCGTTCTTATGTAACGCAGGTACGAGGCACGAGCATCAGCCTCACATCCACTGCCAGCACCCGAGGGCTTTCGGAAATCACCGCGCTTTGTTGAGCGCTGCAACAGCCCCACGCTTCCCCGTGGGACAGGAGAAACGCGGCTCTGATGAGACTTTCACCCAAATAACTTTCACCGAGTTTGTTTGTGGTGCAGTCTAAAAGTCTGTACACTCCAGAGTCCTCAGCAGGACTTGCCAAGAGCACACAAAATGCTCTTTTTGCGGGTCCAGCCAAGAGCTGGTATCAAAGCCAGGATATGGGCATGGAAACTGGTAAGCTCTGTGAGCAGATTGTGACACCTCAGGCTGATAATGATCAACCAATGTTGTATACACATAACACCCTTAAAGGACTTCTATTTCAGAGTAACCTCTCAGTAAAACAAGACACAGTGTGCCACTCACCAAGGCGTTCCTGGAGTGTCTTTGAGGGGTGCATGAAACTGCAGCCAGGGCAGGTAAAATCTATTCAGGGAGAAGCAAAGAAGGAAAAGGACAGGCTGCAGCCAAGAGCCATGGCACTAATCTCCCAAAGAAACTGCTGAATTGGAGTCTCACTGCATGGCTCTCCAGCTTTAGGCATCTCTGAAGCATCTGTTCTTTCAAGAGGGAGACTGTGGAGCACTATTTGATACCGTATCAAAAGTTATACTCCCAACACAGGAAGCTATTCCTCAAAAATAAAACGACTTTTAAATATTCAGGCCCCAGGCTGAGATTGTTCTATAGTTCAATCTTGTTTTCCTCCTTACTCTCCCCTTTATTTCTTTTCCCTTTTTTTAAAGTAATTTGAAGAAACTGTACAAAGCACGTATCAAAAAGGTAGCAATGCAAGAAAACAGAAGTTTTGCTAAGACTTCAAGCTGTGCTTAGGGTGGTGTCAAGTAACTCCACAGAGGCATTTGTTTCCTCCAAGCATCTGCCCAGAGCCACCAGGGTTCAGAGGCGTGAGTCAAAGGTTTATCCCTCTGGGCAAGGCAAAGGGAGAAGGCTGAGAGCTTGCTGTGCTCACAGCTCGACACATCCTCCCAGAGGACTGTGGGGACCTTCAGCTGTGCTTGTAAATCTCATCGTGACTTCAGACGTCTGCCAGAGCTCTTTTAAATGGGGTTCTTTTTCAGAAGATTCTAATTTCCTGGAAGAAAATCTGCTTTAAATCATCTCAAATGAGGTATTCCACGGTCAAAATTCATTTTACATATCTTAACTCGGACTCAAAGGCAGGTGCTGCTGCAAACGGATGGCAAAAGAGATTGAGCTGGTGAAGAAAAGACTGGTCTTCTGCTCAGTTTGCAGAAAGCTGCCAAGGCAGCCCTGTACGGGCACTGGCCCTGGGTTCAAACATCCCCTTAAGAGAGAGGAGAACAGTCAGAAATGTTTGCTGCAGGGACATTGAGAAAAATGTCATTTCCCAAGGAAGCCAAATGTAAAGGCACAGCAAGAAGGTCCTTCCCGGCCCAGGGAAGGTCATCTCAGGGCGCCACAAGTGAGGCATCCAGGCTGGCCTCTAGTCTGCAGGACTCACTCACATTAGCCTCCTGCACCTTATCAGATTTATTGGATTTTGAGCAATAAAAAACACATTTAGCAAGCATATCAGGGGCTCAGCAGTGCTCTTTCACCTCCCTCTATCATATGCAAGCAAGAGTGAAACTTAATGGATATAGATGGGGAAAAAAAGACCTCACATAAAAATGAGACTTATGATTTAACTCAAAGGTTCTTTGGTTGATGTAGAGGAGGAGGAAATGAATAAATGTCTGATTGGGAAAAGGGCTACAGGCTAACTTTCATCATACTCTGCTAAAATATTTGTTCTGAAGAGAATATGATGACTTCAGGTTACTGTCACCAGGAGCTCAAGCCAGCAAGCCAGCAGAGGCAGCCTGGAAGATTCAAAGACATTCTTCTTCATCTTGAAAAATACTTGTGTTTAACAATCTCACACAGGAACTACTTTAAGACAAGAGAATGAAGTCATGATGTTTTCAGTTGGACTAAGTACCTGTGGATTTTTGTGAGCTCCTATGAGAAGTTTGTGTAAAGTTTTTATGCTTAATTTTATGCTTCACAGTGGCTGACCTTCCATGTAAGCCCCAAAATCAGCTTTAAGGCTAACACAGAAATCTCTTCCTTACAATAACAAAGAAAAAGCAGCTTGGGTAAAAAAGCTTCCAAAGGCAGAGATAAGATCATTAATTGGCTGGCATTGTTTTTGAATTAGTTTCTACAAATTTTAAGATATCTGTTGCTAGAAAGTATAAAGTTTGTTGATTATCCTCCTGCTCTCATGAGGGGGAACTTAATTAGAGTATGAACCCAACAAGGGCTGGAGTTGTAAAGTCTCTGTAAGTGCATGGTTTGTCTTTATAAAATATCTCAGAAGCAAGGCAGATCTATAGAGTGGGATTCCACAACATGCCAGCAGCTGAAATCCTCCAGAGCACCATTCTGCTGCTCACTTCTCCAGTAATGTCATTCCCTGCCATCCCTCTGGTTCCTCCGTGCAGCTGTTAATCCTCCATAGGTGTAATCTTCTTTGGGAACTGGCTGCTTAGCAAAAACGGAGTTCACCCTGGATGCTGACTGCTAATGAGAGTATCCACCTTAGCGCTGCAAGGAGGTTTTAAAAAATTTCTGTGCCTTTAGGGTGTAATTAAATAACTGAGTGATTACCGAAATATGCTGGAGAATATTAAAGCTGGGAGCAGATGCCTCTGTTACATTTAGCAATAGAGCAGGTGGTACCCGCCAGGGTTGGAGCAGCCCCTCAGCGAGCTGAATGAACCTCCTTCCTGAAATATTTAAAATGAGTAAGACTATCAACATGATCAGCCAGAAAAATTGATTAAGTTATCCAGAAAGTTTAAGTGAAAAGGAAATCCCTGCTTCTGATAGAAAACCGTGCCTGCCCCACTGTCAAATGCAGCAATTGGCCATGAGCAGCAGAACCCCTGCTGGAAGTGGTGTTTCCCAGAGGTTCCTGATCACTATTCAAGTCCTGCAGTAACCTCCTCTTAGAAACCCCTGAAACAGCTCCCCAGACACATTTTTTTCCTAGCTCTTGCTTTGTAAGCCTTATATGCTTTAAAAAGAAATACCCACAACTCTTTTTTTTTTTAAAGTCACATTACATGAGTTGCATAATCACCATTCTAAGAAATAAAAAATCAACTTGTATATTGGTAACTTCATGACAACATGTTTTTCTATAGCTGTTTGCTTTCTTTTCTCTTTTAGGTAAGTACAATTTACTCTTACTGCTGTTCCACATGCCAAGGGCCTAATTCTGCACTTGCATATGTTGGCAGCTATTGACATGAGTGAACTCAATTTCTAATTCATGCCAGTTCATAATCAGATTACAGACTTCTCTGTTTATGGATGAAGAAGTTTTAATACTGCAACGGGGAGGCTGACTCTGGATCACTGCTGGTCTCCTGGCTTCCTCAGAATTATTAACCACAAGGAGCTGTGCTGGGTGTTGATGCTGGGATTGTGTGAGACACAGAGAGGGCATAGCCTCCCTCCAGTCAGCTTTCCAAAAATCCCCTGTATCTCTCCTGTTACTCCATGCAGATGTCAATGGAAATGGTTGCAGCCGTTTTACGCTGCTGGGCATGGCCTGTGAGTTCACACACAGCTCGAGGTATCCCAGGAAAAGCTGTACACATGTGTGCATTCATACGTGCACGATCTCACATCCACTGCAGCCTTTGATCTGGCTGCAGCCGATGAAGGGAATGTGAAGGAGAATTCCCTCAAGTAAAGCTCAACTTCAGAGACTTAATAAATCAGTGGGATGCCAGGCTTCAGCCTGGCTCCAGTGCCAGGAGCTGCTGCTGCTCTGTTAACCCGCAGTGTTTGGGTACTGGAGTGAAGGATTTCTCCGAGTGGGCATCTCTCCCACTGGGAAAGCACTGTGTCATCCCTGCAAGGTGTTGTCTTACTCACTGAACCTACGTCCACTCCTTTGACTACTCCAAAATTCCCTCACAGTTTACTGTCTTCAGGTTTTGCAGGATGATTTCTGACTAAGGAGAATTCACACCATTGCTGAAAGACATGCTGAAAACTTGTAAAATCCAGTCCAATCTATGGAACTGATGAACAAACACACGTCTTCCTCATTTGTACAAGCCAATACCCACTGGAGTATAAGGGTACATTTGTTATGATTACTTTCTGTTCTTATTCACTACATTTATTTTAATATAAAATATTTAGATTAAATAGTTGTAGTATTTTTTAGGAAAAAAAGTTTAGTAAAATATTCTGGTGCACAATGACTCCTTCACTTAATCTTCTGTAAGAGTCAAGGTGAATAGTATTCAATTACAGCCAAGAGATGAAAAATAATCCTCCTTGCATATTATATAATGATTTTTTTTGGTCTAGATTCTGCCTGCAAACATGGGATGTCATGAAAATAGGATCAGCAATGTCTTCATATCAATGATTCAGTGCAGGGAGTACGTGGTGAGAAGTGATGGAAGCAGAAAACAGCCTGCACGCAACTGCCTTGTTACCAAGGAAGAGGAGCAAGTGGGTTTTGAGATCGAAACTGTAAGCGGAGGCAAGAGAAAATGGTCTGTGCTGAATGAACTGAACCTGCGCAGACAGTAGGTGACTACGAGCAGCACTTTGCACTGCATCTCTTAGCAGGTCTCTCTGGGCTGCTGAATGGATTCTGATGGATCACAGGCAATGACAGAAGCAAAGAGTATCTTCAGGAGCCCTCCGGTCTGTTTTGTGTGTGCCTGTTACCAGTCTCAAACAGGGAATAAGAAAAGAGCAGCCTTTGGTCCTTTTCATTTTTAAGGGGAGGTTCAGAGTAATAGCCAATACTGTCTTAGAAAGCAAAGCAAAACTAAGCAAAAACCCAACATTTATGGCCACCAAACTATATAGATTTTCTTTAGCACACTAATTCTCAAAACCCATTTTATTGACAGATACACACACTTTATATGTGAGGAACTCAGGCAAGAACAACTAATCCTTTTTCTTCGATCTCACACAAAGTCTGTAGTAGACCCCAGGAGCACTGTGGTCCATCTCACTGCATTCACTTAGCCTTCTATTTGCACAAGTTATGGCATTATAAAAAGAAAAAGGTGAACCTATTTGAGAAGTAGATTTAATTTCATGCAAAACTATTACTCACACTGCCAACAGAATTCAATATTCCTACCATGTGAGAGCTACAGGATGAGCAGTGTTTTTGCATGTGTGAAGATTTACAAGAACACAGCTAACCATCTCCCTACCTGTGAGCAGAGCCGTGTCCCCTGTCTCATCGCACCACACTCGGGAAGCTCCACAAAATACTGGAGACATGCCAAAAGTAGTGTGAAGTGTCTTTCTGTACAGGCTTATGCTTCTTCTTTAAGCCTTAAAATCTTGCTTGTCATGGAAAACACTGAACACCATGCAGAGCGCTGGGTCTGCAAGAACATCACAGCCCTGTCCAGGGCTGATTCTCCAGGGCTGTTCTTGCACACTGAAAACAGGCCTAAAGATCAGATTTCTGGGTTGACACCATGGCCAATCCACTCCAGAGAGGATTTATCAAAGGTCCAAGAAGAGCACACAAGCTTGAATGAAATGTCAAGCAAGACTGAGGGTATTTTGTCTAAGCATGATCTTCTCCCTTATTTTCACTATATATAAAAAGCCACCCCAGAAGCACCCCCTTTTTTGGGGGGAAAGATCAGACCCCAACTAGTAGCTAAACTTCTGAAGCAGTATAAGTATTCCCACACTGAGAGTCAGTCCAGTTTTCTAAGTATTTATGTACCTAACAGGTAGCCCTGAAAACTTGTCAAGGCTTTGCCAAGTTTACCATGGCAGAACTTGATCTGATCAAATTCTTTGCCTCCTCAACATGAAGTTACCCCATGATTCCTTCTGCATCTGGGATATCTGCACTCGGCATCACAGGCAAGCAAAATTCCTGCTGAGCCATTGTGTTGGGATGAGACACTTTACCCTGAACTGTTTCTATGTAGAAGTGTCATCCTGAAATCAGCTGCCAGTAAAGCCAGAATGAAAAACAACAACAAAGGAAAATTCATGTTATTTAAAGGGTTTGAACTTTAAATTCACAGTTTGTAGCTATGAATGCTGAAGGGGGGGATTAGGGGTTCTTATGGTAGGTCTCAGAGGCTGCAAGAAAGATGCTTTCCAGATTAAACAAACCACAAAAGTTCAAGGAAAACAGGAAGAAAAAAAAAAAAAAGAAAAAAAATCTGCTACATAGACCCTTTTCCTTCATCTGTTAGGTTAATACAAACCTCAGCAAATTCTCAGAGGCATGCTATCACCTGTAGGCGTAAGAGAACAAAATGAGAGGAATAGAACCAAAACCATAATTATTTCTAACATTATGCTTCAGTGCTACTGAATAACAGACCAACACTCTCCCTTCCTTCACTCTATGTAAATCTAATAGCACATAACATGATAGTTTTTTTATACAGATGAAAGATAATCTATCATCAAATGAGTACTTTTCCTAGAACACTGCAGAGCAGTTTGCTCAA
The DNA here is from genome assembly GCA_013396735.1 of Grallaria varia. Classification (NCBI taxonomy): domain Eukaryota; kingdom Metazoa; phylum Chordata; class Aves; order Passeriformes; family Formicariidae; genus Grallaria; species Grallaria varia. The sequence continues at coordinate 307,261 of VWZG01006121.1, read as the reverse complement.
GGAGCAACAAGAAACATTGCTACCAGAAGAGATGCCTTCTCTCCCCCTGAAGACAACCCAAAGTTTCTTATCCCTACATGACCTGTATTCCCATCTCCCCACTTTAATAATGTTTTTACAAGACTCCCAGGGCACTGAAGAAGGCCCTGTTTGTCACATGTACTAAAAAGCAGATGAATTATTAATCTTCTGGTTTGTTCTTTTCTTACAGTATTATTTATTGGTTTGGCTTAGGTTGTGTTCATGTGTTATGACCCACCTCTGAGTCAGGGTAACTGATCGGCCTTTTGCCTTATCTGGTATGAAAACACTTGGGTTAAGACAACAGTCCTGGGCCGTCAGGGAAACAATAACAGGGCTCAGCCAGTCCATCAGAGCAAAGGTCAGTCCATCATAACATGTTTCTGTCACACCAAAACCCATCATTTAGTCAAGCAGAGTGAGAGATTGGAAAGCCAACAACCATGTCAGAAGGACTGCAGCTCAGAATTTGGGGATGGCTGTTAGGAGGGCCATTGCTCAGTCTCCTCAGCTCTGGGGCAGGAGAGAACATCCTGAGAATAGCAGAGCCTCAGGCACGCTGCTAGCAGTTGTTCTGGCAGTGTTGATATCTGAAAGCGGCCCTACCTGATAAACTAAGGGTTCCACACAATCTCAACTTGTTGCTTCAGTAAATGAAAATGCGGGATGGTACAAGGAAAAGGCTTGTGGGGGAGAAAAAACTCCAGCAACTTAAATGACAATGGGAAAAGACAAACCACAGGAATTTGAAAGGACAACTTGCCCAAAGCAGCAGTAATGAAAGAAATACTAGACTTCACACTTTAGGTATAATTAGGTATAATACCAAAGGGCTATGAAGACAATGGTGGGGTTGCAGTCCAGGACCAGACTTAGCTATGCTCTACTCTCACTGCTATTTCTCACAGCCATTAATGCATCTGCTTAACATGTTCCTGGAAGACAGCTCTCTTCTTTCACATATAATATGTCCCAGTGTCTTCAGATTTGTGATGCCTTTTCCATAAAAAAAAAAAAAATCTGAAATCTCCCTTATCTCTCTTTTTCTTTTCAGTCACAAGTGTGTCAGTCACAAGCCCACACTGTTCAGCCACTATGATTGCTGCTGCAATTCAGCTGACAAGCTGGGAAAGTTTTAGCTGCCCAAAAATCACTGAGAACGTGTTTACTTCCTTTTGTTAGGATGATATTTGCATTTCATTGACATGTACCGACGTACCTTCACACATACACATCAGGGAGGTTTACTGACATCAAGTATCGCATCCAACTAGTTAGGAAATACTACTTTGTTAACGAGACACGACATTGCTGCCAGCTACTCATTCCAGTAGCACTTAAACATGCATAGAAATCATTTCCTTATACTTTAGCATCCTTTTTATATTCTGATTATAAAAAAAGTAGGACAGTATGTGGGGAGAAACAGAGTGGATCCCACTCCTGTACTTCACAATGAGTCAAGGATTGTTTCAATGGAAATGACAGTCAATGTCACAGTGCCTAAAGTAACCAAGGAAGAAGATAGGAGATCAAAATAGTTTCCTTTTTCTCTTGGGCTGTGAGCCTTTTAGTAAATCCCAGACGGCTGTTGAAAACCTGTGGGACTCACAGTGTTGGGAAGAATTTGTCAAGAACAGAGTCTCACGTGCAACTGCATGTACTCTCCAGCAATTGTGCAATCTTCTAATAAATAAATCCAGAAATTCTATTATCCTGCTCTCAGTTTTGGTAAAACACTACAATTTATGCTTACTGGGGTGCTGAAGGCCTCAAATGAAGGCTTGGCTGGCAGCGACAGAACCTGTAGGAAAGCGCCACTCTTTACATTTACTTATAACTTCTGAGAGAATTGCAGCACAGCCATCCTGCACACACAATAATGCCAAACATATAACCCAGCCATTATTTTGATTTCAATATGTTTTCCAAATCATTTTGAAAATACATTTCTATTAAGGTGCATGGTTTTTCAAAAGCTCTTCCAGCAGGTGTAAGAAAAACAGCGAAGAAATTGGAGTTTGCTTAACCAAGTTTACAAACCTGCTGTTTCAGTCTCAAAGACAAATTACACTGCAGGAGCACGTTCACTAAACGTTCATGCTCTCCTTCTTGCCCTCCTACCTATGTTCAAAGAATAGAATAGAAAAACATAAATCAAAGTCTCAGAATGTATTTTTCCTCCAATTCCGAAGCTGCCATGTCAATGTACCAGAATCATAATCCCCTGCAATACAAATAAAAAGCACGGCCCAGCAATCACTACTTCAAAATAATTACAGGCCACACAGTAATTTACACTTATCTAAAGCCTTTCACCCCAAGGATCCCAAAGCAATTTATACACAGTATAGATGTGGCTGATATGAAACCAATAATGAAACCAAGGAGCTGCTTGGGAACTGTGAGATTGTCTAAGCCATGCGGATCTTTGCGGCCCAAAATTTACCCATTGCCCTGATAGCAGTCGGAACCAAATCTATTACAACCTCCTTTCCCAAATTTAGGTCTAGTCTAGGTATTGACAGGCACGTTCTGATAATTTCTTTAATTTCAGTCAATGATATCAAGAAACTAAGAAATGAAAAGACTTGATACAACATTGCCCTGTAGACATACTCAGCTTCAACAGCTGCTTCTCTGAGGCACTACCAGGCCTAACACTTCCTTCTGGAAAGAAAAGCCTAAATTTCTATACTTGCTTTCCTTTTCCTTTAGCAAATTTAATTCTGATCCACCCAGGCTCTGACTAAATACTGGCCTACAGGCAGAGCTTTGCTTCTTCTGTAGTAGCTCTGAAATACCATCATTTACCTCCCAGCTGCTCGGTAAATTAAAGCAGAGAGCCTACAGGTGCTTGCTGGAGTCTCATCACTGTCAATAGCACCCGGCCACACGAGTACAAATTGGTCTTTAAACATGGCTGTGAAATGGCTGCTGGTTCCTTAATCCTCAAACCACATCCCTGGGGCTCTGTGTGAGAGGAAGCCTGGGAAACTCAATGGATATGGAGTTCTAACAATTAACTGGTAATCCATTTACATTTTCAAAGAGGTTTTCACATGGAAAAGAGCTACTGGTTCTTTTTGTGTTGTAAACCACAGGTTTAGTATTGGCTTTCCTCAGTCTTCAAAGTGCAGACACACAAAATTTGAAAGTATTCACAGTACACTTTGTAGGATCCCCAAAAGGCAAATTTAGGGAAAATAAAATCTCTTTTGCAAGGTGAGTAATAGACACCAGCAACAGCAAAGCACCCTGGCAGTCTTCAGATTCAGAGAGATCACTGCGAACCTCAGCATTCTGAGGGACAGTCAGTTATTATCACCACATTTTAAAATTAGGAAATTGAATCAAAATGCCTTAATGCTATAGAATGCCTCAGTCTTAAGGGTAGGAAACTTACTCTTTTTCTTTGCTCAGCTCTCTGTAACATACTTCTAGACCAAAAAATGTATGTAGGACTGTCAGGGAAATATAGGATTTTTGATGTTTTGCATGAGAACAGCACACGCAACAGGACTGCAGCATCTGCTCTGCATGGCTAATGTGTCTGCAGTCAACCTGTTCAGCAAAAGGATTGGCCTCACTGCATCACCAGGAGTGTTACTGGCTTAGGAAGGTGGAAAAGCTTGATGTCTATGGGGGGGGGAGGGCAGGGGGCAGAGTAATTATTTTGTTTTGTCTTAAAATAACATCGGGGGAAATCTTACTATTTTTGCTACCCACATGGCACCATGTTTCTGTTTCTCTCCTGAGTGGCAGCAGCAGCATCTCTCAGCAGGGACACAGGACTTGGCTATGAAAGAGCAGAGAGGGGTCATTGGGTGGGCAGTTTTTTGCTCTTCCTCGTGATCCCTGGGCTGACAGCTGATCCACTAATGACACTCAAGGCAAGTGAATTACTCAAGCAGTTTTCATAATTATATGCTTGAGGCAGTTGATTGCATTGCCTCACACTGGATTTCTTCTCCTTTTACATTTTTAGGTGGCAAAGAGGCCACAAAATGAACATCTTTAATTACAGAGTCCTTGGAAATTGTGAGTATTCAGTGCTGTCTATTAGGAGACAGATGCCAAGGAAAAAGGTGTGAATAAATAACAGACTTCATAATGAGAATAATGGGTTTGGCTAAACTCTGAAACTAAAACAGCAAATGTATGGAGTTTATTTATTTATCAGTTGTCATTCTACTTCAATTTATTGTTCACACTTTCAAGAGGTAAAAAACAATTTCATTTAATAAAAAAGCTGCCCAAAGAAGCTATGCCAATTTATACTACCTGGGAATCTCACTCTGTGCTAATCTGTTTCATTCATCCCCTATTCCTGATGTACAACTGCCAAGGGACTAGACTGGATCTGGAAATGTATTACCCAAGGGTCACCAGTAATGCTGTCTCTTTTTCTCTCACTCTCTCCGGAGCACCTAAGCCAGAAATTACATCAAAACTGGATTTGTGAAAGTAAGTGGAGGCAAGGGCAAGGGAAAAAATGGGCTGAAGGAATAGGATTCTGTAGTAAATTCTGGATAAAACAGGCTCTGTCATCGCCTTCACTGCAGACAGGAGCTAATTCCATAGTTCAGTTTCATCCTCTGTGTTCAAATATTTATGAAAAGGGTTTGTAACTGTGAGGCAGTGTATTAGGTGACCCCTGTGGTTCCACGAATCTTCATCTGTGGTTTCACTGCTCATGTGGAGAGCAACTGTTGTGAGAAGTTGGTCTGGAAATAGCAAGGATTTTGATTATCCACACAATAAGTCTTGCACTGACCTTGGAGTTCAATAAAGAATCATTGCTGAGACCTGATATCCAGGGGAACATGTTTGCTGCTTCCTGTGTTTCTAATCACAATACACTGGACTAGAAAGACATCCTGGGATATTCAGTCCAGTCCCTTGCTATTGCAGGTGACCAAATAATAAAAGCCACTTTATAAACTGATGGATTGCTTTGTTCTGTCAGAAGACATTTCATGTCACATGGTTTTATTTCTTGTTAAAGAAACTTTCAGTCAGCGCCAGGAATATTCTTGATGGAAGTCTTGGGATATTAAAGAGGAAGGGAAGAAGGAAGGAAAGAAGGGAAGGAGGGAAGGAGTTCTCATTCCAGCTAAGCAGGGGATAAAAAATAATATGCTTATTTACAGTGTATATGGCTGTATGGAAAATAAGCCATCTCAAAAAAAATTCAAGTTGTCTTACCATTAAAGTACAAACTTGGCTGTAAAAGTGGCTGTGCTGATGGAACAAAGTTTTGTATAACATTTGATTTAGTTCCAGAAGATGCTCTAACTGAAAAGAGTACTATGACACTGCACAACAAAGTTAATGCTAAATGGATTTGAATTATAGAACTGATAGATCTTAAAGCATAAATTTAAATTTAAGTGTCTGCCTTAGCTCTGTGCTGCTGTACATTGCATTTAGAAGCAGATATAAGTGATCATTAATAAAATTCACAGTAACATTAAAACTAGTGAGGTAGTCAATAATACTGGGAACTGCTAGATTATGTAAATCCACTGGCTGATTAACATAGATTTTAAAACCGCAAAATGTCAAGTATTAAAATTTCTTAAAAGGTGGAAAACAGAATAGTTGGACGTGCTGCTAATGAAAGGGACTTGTCATAGAAAATCCTCCATGGAATGCAAAATCCACAACTGAGAAGGGGCAGAGCGAATATTTGGCTGCATGAGAAGCGGAAATCAAAATGCTCAGGTGAGACTTGTTTTCCCATTTTTTTAAAGAAGCTGTTGAAAATGCTGGAGAAGGAGAGGGAAAGAAGTGGCTGAAGCCAGAACAGGGTAAGATGGGGCTCACATGTGTGATGGACACAGAGATATCAGCATTGAATAACAGAGCTCACCTGGTATCACATAGGTTTATAATGAGGATTTCACAGTGAGAGGTTTCACTCCCACCACTGTTGGAAAGACTCTTCCTCTCTAGCCCATAAGAATGCTAATGTCTTACAGCTTCTGGATTAGATGGTAGTTGGGTTACTTGTTTATTGTAAAGCACTTCCCTAAAGTAATACTCTTTAATTCCCTGTTAACTTTGTATCCAGCTTTACACAATTAATTAGGGAAGTGTTCAAAGACCTAGATTTTAAACCACTTAATTAATTAGAAATGAAGATTTAATGGCTATTCCTTTCAGACTATTTAATTTAATGAGAGAATTTGCAAGAAAAGGAAGAAAAATTGATTTAGTATATAACAAACTGCAACAGAAAAAGGAAATGAGATGAACATACGTATCTGTTTACTGTTTGACTGTATAAGAGGATCCCTGTCAGGGCTCAGGGTGTTGCACAGTTTTTTTTAATGGTGACACAACTCATTAGTTTCAAGGAACTGCCCAATCAAATGAACTGGTATTTCCACCACACCCCAGGATGTCACTGTTTCTGTCCCACCTCCTAAAAACAAAATCCAGAAACACAGGAAGAGAGGAGCCTTGCCTTAGACCCAAGAAAAGGCTGGAAAAGACAAAATGACCTCCCAAGGTCCCTGGTGCTCTCCCAAGAGCCGGTGCCAGCAACTGGCCTACAGCTCATCTCAGCACTGGGCCGGGAGCTGCGGGATCCCGCAGGGGTTCCACAGGAGGGAGACAACCATGTGCTGCAGGAGAAGGCCACAACATCCCTGACTAGAAAAAGCAGTGAGTCATCATCCTAACACCCCGCTGAGCAGTGTGATTTCATGCAGGACACGCTTATTTGAGTTCAATCTTTCTATTACAGGAAAGAAAGCCATGCAGCAGCGGCAGCCTATCAGTTTTACTTTGTAAGAGCTGTCACACTGACATCTCTCTAAAAGCAAAATTCCTTTTTATGCCAGTGGAAGGTCTGAATGCCAAGTGATGGGAACATGCCCTTCCAAGTTACTGAAACATTTTGACTTTTTTCACTCCCTGAGGTATCTGCCACAAACAAGAAGAGCCAAGACTGAAGACAAGATAACTTCGTAAAGAACACTGAAACACTTCTAATAATATGAGTAAGACCTAAGAAAATATCAGAATTGCTGATACACTAAGCTTTGCGAAGACCATAAAAGAAACCACCCCTCTGCTGAGACATTTCAAATCTAATCTCTACTTTTCAAACAAAATTACTCTGGTACATAGAAAACATCAGGCTTTGGGTTGGGCAGAGATGTTGCTTTACTGTTTTATTTTAAGAACTTGGAATTTGATAGGATCTGAGTATAAGGATTCAAAAAAAAAAACACTATATTTGAAAAAAGGCTTTGTTCCTGAGTAGTGACAAGACTGATTTGTGTTAAGATGAAATGAGACTCCAAAGTATGTAAGGCTTCAACACAAACAGCAGCAAGTAGCACTGCTGTGACTTTGCCAGCCATCTGCATGATTCATCCCCATATGATGGTTTAGCCACCTATCTGTTTTTACCAAGGCATTTGGAATATAACCTTGCTGATACAAAGCATAACTATTTCTTTTCCCTCGGCTGCTGTTAACTAAGCCTGTCACTGTAATTCAAATCAATCCTGTTAGTCTAACTGACTTAGGAACCAGATCCCCACGGAACTGGGCCTTTCTTCCACAGTTTATACAGAAGGTCTTTTCAGTGAGTATTGCTATTCTGCATTAGGAATCGCCTTTTAAAAACACTAAGGGATAGCCTTTGGTGCAAAAGAAGAGGAAGGGAAAATAATAGGGAAAGCTTTTTGGCTTTCAGAGGGCAAATCTGGATAGAAAGCCCAAGAAACTCTGAGGAGGAAAGAACAAACACCATATTGGCCAAAAAGCAGCAAGACTGGCTGGATACATGAGTAGCCTGGGGTAAGCAACAAAATGTTTCCTCAGCAAATCTCTGAGCCCACCGCAATAAATTTTAGTCTGGCCAGCAGCAGTCTCTCTGCAAAAGAGGCAGGATGCCTCTGCATTTTCAGTTCCAGCCTGGGCAGGATTTAAGTCCAAACAATTTTTTAAAAAATCATTTGAACTCTAAAATTTATGTAATCACTTATGACTAACTCCTCATTATAACAGAAGTTATAGTGTATGCAATTATCTCTTTAGTTTGGGTTTTAAATTAATGTGAGTCATTCTCCTTCCATTTAAAATCTCATTTTCCACATGTACAACACTTCCAACCAGCTTTGGAAGAGAAATATCAAAGGGGCTAATTCCCTCCTGGTTTAATTTAACTGAAGAAAATAGAGTTACAGAAAGGACAGTTTTGTGTCATTACAGTCTGTCTGAACTCTCATAAGCAACACAGAAAGCAATGGCAAATCTATGGGTACATAAAAAATTCAATGTCTTTCACTGGGTTTTAATGAGGCTTTTTTACTTTAACTGAGGGGAGGGCAGGGAAAGAGGAAAGTATTTCTGCAACACCATGGTAAACATACCATGGAACAAGACTTGTCTTCTTGTCTGGCTCCTATTATGCTCCTGGAATTGCTCACAAAATGAAGCATAATTGATGAGATTGTCAAATCCCCTTTCTCCAAGCACCACAATAACTTCCTGCACCTAAATACTGTGGGACTTTTTTCAGAGGAGAAGGAAGCTCTTAGCACCTTCCAAGAAGCAGCAGCTTTCTTGGCACTGCCTTTCTGTTTCAACAAAATTGTCTAATCTATATGCTAAATTATTCCCACATTTTGAGCTGCTCCACTGCTGTGCTCTCACACTGGTGCTGCCCCAGCGTGATTGGTTTTTGCTTTGGGACTTTTTGTCCAGGCCAAATCTGACCATACAGAAGATACTTAGCCAGTGGTTGCCTAAAGATACCTTATTATCTCCGATTTTGACTAGCAGATAATATTGGCAGGGAAATAAAGTTTGTTATTTTGAACCTAAGAAATATACCTCTCACTCTCTCATAATGATGTCCACTTTACTTCTGTATTTTACCAAATTCACAACATTCTAGAGCAGCTTCCACAGTATAAACTCCTCTAAATAACAGAAAATTTATAAATTAGTGCATTTTGGGATCCTTTCTGTATTTCTGATCCCATATTAAACAAATATAGGGATTCATAGAAAGAATGTGTGCATGCACAAATATCAAATCCTGTTTCTTAGTTTTAACTGTAAAAATCACTTCCCAGACAAATCTGAATGCTCTAAAATGAGCCAGGAAAATGATCAAAGTGAATTGTGGCAAATATTTGTGAATGTTTGAGAAATGTGGGGTTTGCTGTGTTGGTTTGGCTCCATCTTTCCTAGGGATTGATCTGAATGCATTATGAAGACTATTAAAATGCATTCCTCCTTTGCAATGAACATAGAAAATCCCTGAAAAATTACTTGAAGTGGAATGTATTCAATTCCACCCCAAGAGATAACATTTTGTTCTGAGAAGAGCCAGATGTATGAATGCTGGTGAGCTGTATGCACACAAGTACTTAAGGATGTGTACAGTATGTAATTTGGAAGGCACCTCCCTGAAAAAGTCTTTGCTGGAAGATGTAAATTTAACACATCAGAGCCCAGTACACTCCTGATCCCTTTCTGGTCCAAAAAGGAGGAGAACCCCCTAGAAAACCCCTGTCACAGCAAGGCAGCTGGTTTGGGGAAATCCAGAAAGGCATCGTGGCAGCCAGCCAGAGGCCAGCGTGGAAGCACCGAGTACCAATCTGTGCTAAAGCAACAAGAGTCAGTAACAGACAGTTACTGATGGTGCTGCTGTTCCAAAAGGATGCATTCCTAAAGAAAAATATGCCAGGTTTTTAATTACAAGTTTTCATTTTCAATGGTTTAGATTTCAAGTCTAGATCGAAAACAAAAATAAAAAAACAAGTAAACAAAACAAACTGAAAACAAAACAAAACAACAAACCAACCCTTTGTTTTGGCAGAAAGCAGAAACTTCTCTCACACACACAATCACCTGATTAGCAAATTAATTTGCCAGTAAAAAACTTCTGATGGAAAAAGTTGGTCCACCTCAGCCTGTTTCATGCATTGTGAAAATGGATTTTAAAAGTCCTCCGACACCTACATGCAGGGTGAAGCAAATTTCCCTTTGCCCCAAGCGTTCAGTCTGGTACCCGGGATGTGAACATCAGCTCTCCAGACACTCCACTGGGTTTGGTCAGTGATATGCACAACACTGAGGTCACATTTGAAAATGCAATGATCAGATGCATTTGCACATTGAATGAAGGACACTAATGTTACAAAGGTGACAGAAGCAAAAATTGCAGGAGAAACAAACTTCTATGACTGTTGTATTTAGATCTGGCCATGAGTTGGCTACGCACACCTTTTCTGTGAATTTCTTTCAGCATTCTTAAAATATTATTGCTAACCCGTAAGAAATATTCCTCATTGATTTTGACAGTTATATATATTTGAATCTTACCCAGAGATGAGCTTTCAGCAACTGATAAGTTAAACGCCTCTATGCCTTTTTTTTGCAGGGGGGGCAGTCAGCTCTCACCATGGCTTCAATCTCACCATGGTTCAAGACTTCATATTGTCAAAGGTTTTTTTCCTAAGAGACATTCACAAATTTAATGTCTCAAAAGGTTGCCAAGCAATCTGTGATTGACATTTACACAGACACGGAATCATATGCAATATATTAACTCGGTGTTTATGGCTCTGCATGCAGTTATCAGCACTGCAATTAATTCCTGGCACAGTACTGCATTTCAAAAGGCCAGCAGAAGGATGAATGTAGAATAAACCATCAGAAACAAGTCCTTTATCATTGTATTTCTCCTTAGGTGGCTGCATCCCTAAAGATGGACTCACAAGCAGTGGGACAAACCTGTGAAATGTTTAGGAAAAAGTTTCTTTGTCACAGTCCTGCTGGGGACTCAAGTGTCAGTACCTGTTCTGAAAGCCGAAGTAAAGCATGAGTCACTCACCCCATTATCAAATATCACACCCAGACTAGATGACAAAAAGATGGTGATTTGATGTGATCTGCTGCTTAATACCGCAGTTTTATTTCTTCTTTATTCTGAAGAATCCAGCTACAAGTGCTGCTGTTGTCAGGTTTTCAAACACCTCAGCATCATGGATTACCTCCTTTCAGAAAGATGCTGTCAGACCCATTTGTCCCTACCCCCCAGTGACAGGGGTGGCACGTGCTCTGGCTGATGTATTTCCCCCTCAGTGCCAACGAGGGGTTAGTGCCCTTGCACCTCATCCACACAGCCTAAAGGATTGCTGTTGCAGCTGGTCATAAAGTCTCCAACAAAATAGCTATCCATAAAAGAATGCCAGTCTGTAGGAATTCATTCTTGTCTTGCAACACATCAGTTTTTATTTACTGGGGGCAATCTTTCACTTTGCAGTGGGATTTCCAACAAACAGCACACAGTACATTTTAGCCCAGAGACCCCATGGGCGAGTGTGCTCATACAACACCCTCCCCTGACCCGTTTCAGACCCCGGGTTTTCTTATGTGTCTGGATAGATTTTAAAGCACCTGGAAAATGCGCACAGACTTTATGAGGTTGTTTGTCTTTAACGCACTTTCTAAATATTTAAATATTTATGTTTATATTTATAAATGTTTATGACGTTTCCTAATGAATTCAGGGGAGCTACACAGGAGAATTTAGGTGTCACCACTGCAAGGCAACAGTTGAGCAAGGACTTTCATGAACACACTTCTGGACTTAGGACCGCAGAGAGCACACTTTGACTGATTGATTTGTTATTGCTTTGGAGCTGATGGGAGAAATAGTCCTGATCTTTTACTTACTCACATAATGTAAACTGCAAAGGGCATGAGCCACATATCAGGCTAAATACTGCTGGCTGGTTTCTTTTTAATCTTAGTTGTAATTGTTCTTGAATTGCTTAATGGATGTAACACACAAAACATAAATACAGAAAAGACTCCACATCATTAGCAATCACAGCACTCTGCTGCCATTAGAAAGAAAAGTGATAGTGACCATGCAAAATGCTCTTCACTTCGGAGACACAAAACACATGGAAGCTAATTTGTTTCTCTACTATCACCATTTCTGAACTTGGCAGCAGTCTCCTAATTTGAGTCCTATTTTATTCATAAGCATTATCCAGCACTTCCAGCAAAGCAGCTGGTAACTACCAGTCATTCTGCTTTTTAAAGCTGAGTAAGCAAACCCTTTTGTTTTATTAACCAGCACAGGTTTTGTTAGTACCATCTGTAATACAAGTGATTCTGTTCATTGCTTACCAGGCTGACATGTGCTGGTTAGCTAAATTACACTACACAAAAAGTTCACTCTGAATTCTGCAAGTTTTATGAGAGGTAGATGATCTGACTTATCAAAAAATCATTCCAGAACAGTGCATATCTGTTGTATTTTATCCTTCCATAGTAATCAGAAATGTTTTCTGAAAAAATTCTAAGGGGCCAGTAGTGATTCAGAGTTAAAAGACCAAGGTGAGGAGCAGGAACACTTAGAAATGAATGCAACACCTAGTGCTTGTGTTCTGCTTGTGGCAATTTGCAACAGATACTTGAAATGTGTTTGCTATGCAATTAGTGCTTGTTTTTCTCCATTGGTGTTGCCTTAAATCAGTTTAATGAATGAAAATTGCTGATGGTTTAATATCACTCTGGTTATTTAGCACTTAGCAGATTTAGCTTTGATTTCTAGCATATGTTGGGTTATTCAAACGCAGTTTGTGTTTATATATACTTATATATAAACATAAAGTATAACGATCTATAAACTGAGTGTGGAATAAGGCTATCTCCTCTATGGTAATTCTGAAATCTCAAAAAATCAATTTTGCATCTGTGCAGCACGACCTTCACCAAATTGTATCCAAAGGTTACATCTTACCATATGGTAGTCCTGTGCACATCGCAGGTGACAGCCTAGTGGTTCAAAAGCCAGCTCCCTTCTCCTTTCCACGGTAAACTGCTGGCAAGTGTCCCTGTTGATTTTTAAAAAGCAGAAAATAGTTATATACAAGAAATTAAAAATAAATATAAAATTAAAACAGTGTCTTTTAAAACAAAATAGAGCTTGCAGCATCACTCTGCTGTATGAATTGCGCCGCATGCAGGTGTTCTGTTCCACAGGTACTTTCCCCACAGTCAGTCCCAGCATGGGAGAGGCACCACCAGAGCAGAGCTTGACTCCTGCCTGCAGGACACTGTGCACAGCAAGGGTTTGCTCAGCACAAACTCAGCGAGCCTTGGAGCTCATGCTCTGGCTGATGGTTCACTGAGCAGTCAGGTAACCTTACCCAGACCCCGGACCCTCGGCTGTGGCTCTGGCTCAGTGCTTGTGCAGAGCAGGAGTTCACAGGGCATGTCCACCTCCTGCTTTCTTTCCACGTGCTCAGACAAGGCAGCCAAAGGCACTTTTTTGAGTTCAAGGACACATTTGAGCTGCCCAGCAGCATTGCTGGTGTCGTGCAATGCCTCTGCTCCCCTAATACAGAAATGCTGCTCTTCCAGCTACTCATGAATTCTCTCAGGATACAGAGGCAATTTATGTTATCTCCAGTTGCACTTGAGGTTATGTCCAAACTGTATTTTTGTCTGTAGCATTATTGCTCTACTCCACACTGTATTCTAAGGCTTCTTTAATAGCATCCTAAGTATTTTTGAAATAAATATTACAGTGTCAGGCATGGAGGCAAATCAGCAGTCCTGAGCAGAGTCTTTCTCATTCTACCCCTTATCAGACAAATGAACATAGCCTCACTGGCCATAAATTAGACAAAAAGGCCACTTAAATATTTTTGACAATATTCGTTAAAAATACCACACATAGCTGCTCCAGTCACGTCTCAGTCACACAAAGGGTATAAACACTTTAAAAGGAACACAAAATAAGCTAGCCCACAGCCAATGCAAGACTGAAGTCTATTTCAGAGGCAAATGCTCTAAACTTAAGAAAAATGCCCTTTCTTTTGCTATTTCAGTATTTTTAATTAAAAAAAAACAAACAAAACCCCAAACCCAACCCAAACCAAACAAACAAATCCCAAGATTAAAAAAATGCAATTTAGAAAGTCCTTTTGCAGATTAGAATTTATGAAAGTTCTGGTATCTGAGGGATTTGTAAAAGCCTGACCAATCCACATATGGCACTTCTATGTGCTGTTGAGCTTGAAGTTACAGTAGTGGTGGAAATATCGTGCAGATTATGATCAGACACGTATGGTTTGTATGGGCTAAAAGCATCAACTCAGAAGTTAAATCCTCCTTTTTGCTATTTTTTTTTAATCCAATCAATACACAGTGTATGAATTCTTCCACAAAGCATAAGTGAGCTTAACTTGAACAGAACTCTTATTGTTGAATAGTTGACATTGATTGTCTTTACTGTTCCTACTGATCCAGAGAGTTTCTGATCACATTTTCCTGCAATATCTTTGTAGAGTCATAGGATTTACTTCATTTAGACATGGTACATAACTTCTCACTCTGATAGCTATCCACTTTCTTTCTGTGTCCATTAAACTTCTAAAACCAAATGAAGATGTGTTGCTTACTGTGGGTTACAATGATGAGAAAATATATTTTTAATATCAACTATCAACCTATCATAAACTTCAAAGAAACTGAGAATTTAAAAAAAGTATTTCACTATCTCCAGTTTCTGTACTATCTGACTAGGACTAAAATATTAAATTGTGAGAAGATCAATTATTGAACCACATTCATTTTTCATTGACACATTTTGTCAATTAAGCCAAGTTTCAGTTACTCAGGCTTTGTACATTATATTTTATTATGGTAATTCTTTTTTTTTTTCATTTTTCCTTCAAGTCTGCCTGTTATTTTTAAACTCCTTGATCACAGAGGTAGACTGCTTCATAAAGCTCTGTAATGTAGTAACACTGTTTTGCAAAAACTCTGCAAGGAGGAGTTTTCTCCATGATCTTCTGCTTCCTGGATGTATAGGATTTTCCTCAGACAGACCTTTTACCTTTCCCCTTCCCAAAACAGATCCATTCATACTTTTTCTCACAGCCAGCGAAGAGAGCATTAATAACTCCCCACTCAGCAGTGTTTGAGTCACTCCTCAGCATCTGTGGAGGTGAATAAGGGCATTACAGCTGTGTTATTAATTATATATTATTATTATTTATGGGGACTATGGCAAAACTGGCATTGCTCTGTGGTGGGTGGCAGTGCTGGGACAGCCTGAGTGGCTGCAGGGACAGTGACACATGGTCCTCCCAAATCAGGACCACGGTGGAGCAATAATAGATATGGGGATTATTTTACTAATTTCTCCATGCTAGAGACCAGCTTGTGCCTGGAAGCAGTACCATGACAAAGGAAAATGATGGATATTCTCATGGGACCAGGTCTTTGCACTGTTCTCCTCTCCAACCAGTCAGAAACTTCTTCAGCACTTCTTCTATTTTTTTTTATTTTTGTTTGTTTGTTTGTTTTGTCCTTATTTCATTTTTGTTGTTGTTGTTGTTGTTGTTGTTTTTGTTCTAACTTACTTGCTAATATATGATTCAACAAGTAATTCCAAGCTATTAGCCGGGTAATTCAATAAGTAAGAGCCAGGTAGTTGCCATGCAGTCTCTGTCTTCCAGAACTGAGTGATCACCCAACAGTGCAACATATTTCAGGGACATATTCATTTACTCTTCTGTAAAGTCCTTTTATCTGTCTTTTCTCTGCAATGTCTGAACACTTCCCTGTAATGCATTAAGAAATATGAATATACATCATCTCTATGGTTCTCTTTCTCGTGTTCATGTAGGTGTGAGGGAAATATATCAATGTTAATGATTGCTTTAACTTCCTTAATACTTTTGCAGCTTTCAGGTTTTCAGACTGGGGACTCCTTCTTACCGGTTACCATTTGGGCTTAAAGCTCATTCTGATTTTAAAATCTCTGATTCCTCCAATCAATGCACTGATATTTCATCATTCATTGATACCATATATGAAAGCTCAGCAACATTTTCATACCAAAGGTATTAGAAACAGATGGTTCAGGCAATTATGGCACATCCCTGTACGTCTTGCTCCAAAAGAAAATGACTGAAGGCAGCTTTTTTATAGAAAACATCCCCCTCCTTCCCTTGGTGCAAGAGGTGGTCCGAGTGCCTGCAGCCACCCCTGGTGCAGGACCAGACCCTGGGGCAGGCAGGGATGGCCCAGGGCTTTCCCCACAGCCCACCTGGGGGTCAGGGCCACACCATGCCCACTGAAATGGTCCTGCCCTGAAATCCTGGTGCACGAGGGCACGGCCAGCCCATGGGGAGTTCCTCTAAAAGTCATCAGTGAAGCAATTGCTGAGACTCACCAGCCCTATATCTCTGCCATCTACTCAGCCTCCATTCAGCGTTTCTCTTCAGCGGTGCCTGAGCCTACAGACATCCCCTCCTCTAAGCTGCTGCTCCCTCTTCAGAAAGAGATTTTGGAAAGGTATATCATGATGTAAAACAAAAAATCCCCTTTCAGTACTTATCTTTCTGCTAACACAGTTTCCAGTTGTTTGTAGGCCTTGTTTAATGTCATCTTTTCAATTTAAATGCTCTTATTCCAAGATAAGAAAAACAATTCACTGACTTGCATTTCTTTTATCTGTCCTAATTAGTTTTCTAATTAATTCATAACTCCAAAAGCATTCATTTATTTCATGTTTCAATTTAACTTCCGAGCTGGCACAATCAGATTAGCAATCAAACCCATTTTGAAAATACTTCTCACAGGGAGCTGGGAAAACTCATACAAAACTGCCTCTGTGAATCTAATAAGCTTATGGTTCCTCCTTTGTTCTCCCCAGTCTAATTTTCAAGTTTGCAGGCATCCCACTCAATCTGATGTGAACTTACCCATACAAGGATGATTCTTTTCCCCCAGCAACAGCTCTGTTGTTATTAGTTATTTGTGTTACAGTGCTTGGAAAGGATTCAAAGGTGTAGGCAAGTGGGTTATGCTGAGACACACAATGTCCCCTGGGCACAGCTCTGCAGGGGCACCAAGACCTCCTGTTTCCCAAACTACTGCTCTTCCCACAGTGCCAAACCATTCTGCTCCTCAGCAGTGACAAGTGACATTTCATGGGTGTATTTGGAAAGCAGTCTGTCCATTAAAAAGGTACAGGCAGCTGCAGATTGAAAAGCATGTGGTCAAGCAGAAGCAGATGGAGGGTGTTGTCCCCTTCCCCAAAACACTTCCACTGCATCACTCTGATTCAGGAAAGCACCACGCTTTGGAAAAGTACTTAAATCTGTGCCTGTGTCTGAATATCTGCTCCATCCCACTGAAACCTCTGAAAGATAAGAATCCTCAAGAGTATCTTGAATAAAGACAGACTTAGCCTGTGATTGCAATCCATAGCTGATTTGGGGTCTGGAAAATAGAAAGCCATTGTCGTGGCAGATTTTCAGAGCATCACGACACTCTCTGTGCCTATCATGCAGAAACACTAAGATTTCTTATTCAACTAATATGCTCATTCTTGCCAGCCTTGCCATGGAAATAGAGAAATTATACAACAACTCTGGAGATATTCAGAACCTTCTCTCCCATGGTAATATTTATAACAGTTTACTAAAAATCCTGATAAACACTGTCTCAATTTTCTGCTCTCCTTCAAGCATTACCTGACATTACAGAGCCCTAACACACCGATGGTTCACACCACACTCACAGTGAGTCTCTATACCTTAAAAGACCTTTTTTTTTTAAATTACATATTATGCTATTTCCTTTCATATGTGTGGAAAGAGACAGGAAAATGTCAAGAAATTACATAAATTAAGAACTTTTTCATTTACATTTTTAGTTTCTTCATTCGCGCATGAAGAAACAATTGAGAGAATCACAATATAGTAACTGAAAAACAGATATTACAGATGCAAATTTTTTTAGTTCTCTGGACACATCAAACCCAAAAAGGTTTTAAAATTTAACTAAACCTTTAATACCCCTGGAAAGATCTGTAGTGTCTGACCTAGGTTAATGCAATTATTAAAATATGAGCACACATAGAAAGAGAGGAATAATACCCAAAATGACATGTTCTTCTGTGTTACACTAAGGACAAGTTTAGCTGGATAAAAGCTGCTACATGAAAATTTTACCAAGACTAAAAGATTCATGCATAGAGATGAAAAAAACTAGACAATACCTACCTAAAAAAAGTAATTTAAAACAAATACAAATGCTCATCTATTTGTGTTGAAGTTTCTCTTGCTTTTAAAATTATTCAGAAGAAATCTAAATGGTATGACATGGCAATTGAGTTTAAATTGTCACACATTAATCAATATTAATTTTCTCTTATAACAAGTAACAAAACAGTGTTGTCAACATTTCATCTTTAGAAAAGTATTAAAATTAAAAACAGCCCTTAAGTTAAGAGAAAATTAAATGTGTGTTTATTCTTGCTAAAGAGTATATGTATTGCTCCTATTATGTTATTAAATTAGCTTTCAGTGAATTCATAGTATTTGCATATTAAATAATTGTACTGACAAACTGCAGAGTCACTGCTGAAACTGCTAATTGTGCAACTGTATGAAGATTTTTTTTTTTAAAAAAAGCCAGAAAGATATTTCTTCTTTTAAAATCCTTCTGCAGATGCTCTCATGTAAAACATTGCAGTGGCTGACAGTAACCACATTCGGATGTCTGTGTGGGCTGAGAAGGAAACAGTCTTCCATTAATTTTCAAATAACTTCTGGGTGCCATGAGTGGCATCATGTTCTATTTCGTGGTTTTTATGGGTTTTCTGTCACAGCTGAAACTTTTATTCACTGTTCAGCTGTTCATAAAAGCCACCTGAAGCACACATCAGAGGAGGGGACACAGCTGTACCTGTCACGCTGCAGTGCCCAGGCATTGCAGCAAGCTCCGGGTCTGTCCCCTCGAAACACTCACAGCTTTAGCTGGCGGCAGGGCAACCTGAGAGATGGTTATAGCCGAGGGCTGAATCCTGCCAGCATTTCAGTTCTTCCCCAGCACACAGAACCACCAGCCATGGACGCAAAAGTGCCGTCATCTGGGTTTGGGCTCCACAATTATTCTCACACTGCAACCTATTGTCCAGCCAAGCTTGGATCCCTTTCCAGCAGCCTGGGGGCCATTCAGAAGACCCTGATCACACCTGTGAGCTCCATGAGCAATGGGATCCTGTGCCATCGTCTGCACAGCCACCCACTCAACCCATTTCTGCTGGTCGGGACAAGAAATTTTGCCAAGACAGAAATCAAACCTGCAAGAAAAGAAGTTTGGGGGCTGCAACGCTTTTGCTGTTCTCTCCTGCTGTGCAGTTTGTGTGTCACTTGGGTTTGTCATCTCTGAGGGACATTGAAATGCAAGAGGTGCAGCAGCTACAGATGGACTTGTGCAGAAGGAAGTTTTGGTCAATTTTTTTCCCCACAGGGGCTATTATAAATTTACTAAATTTGCTTGAATTTCTCTTACATTAGCATACATAAAGAGAATGTTATGAAGTAGTAAATGATCATTATCTGTAAAATCATAATTTCTGCCTTTCTGCCTCCTCCACCCATGGGCCATTTTGGGCCCAGACTGGGCACACCAGTGAGGCAGAGCAGTGCTCATTATTGGGTTATGGGTAATCTATCATGAGATGAAGGGCATGACAGTTCAGAGATGTGTGGCTTCTTAACACCATGACCACTCTTACAAACACCTTCTGCCTGCAGTGTGAGTGCAGGGGGTGTTAGCAGAGCTGGCACACTAAGGCAGAGCGCTCCACTGCATTTAGCAGAGCCTTAATGCTTTCCTAAGCATTTTGCCTGAAGGATTTAATACTTCCCATCACCTCCTTCTGCTATGCATCCCTCTGTCTGACACATAAATAAGGAAAGTTTACTCTCCTTATTTTGGTATCTCATACTGACAATCAGCTTCAGGAAACACAGCCAGTCAGTTTGTGACAGGAACGGAAGAGAAAGCAGTCTGAATCTGATCCGAGCACTAACCTTCAAAGGCAATCCTATAAACTCTCCGCAGCAAGGCTGGAGTCTAAGAACACCAGCTGCTGGAGATGCTCCTCCTTTTGCAAAAGTTCCTTGCTCTGGCAGCAGTTCCCCATTAAACCATATGTTTATGAGAACACAAGAGTATGTAACAGCTCTCACAAGCCATGACTGGCCACACATCCCTGCGTTTTAGGGTTATGGGTGAGCATGAAGTGGAAACCAGAAACTTTCAGGCAGAAATAGAAAGCACTGTGTAACTGGGCCCCCCCACTGCTGTGACCTCAACAGTCCCACGCGTGGCCACCGTGCTGCCCACAGACAGTCACTGAGGTACCTGGGGCCAGAGTGACCTGGGATGATCGTTCAGGGCTGGCAAACTCAGAGACGAGGGGGAAAAGCTTCAAGGGCTTGGCAGCCTGGAGAACACAGAGAGGAAATGTCCATTTGCTAAACCTACCACAAAGCAACAAGCATTCCACAGTTTCAATGTTTCTGGAGCTTGGAATAATCTGATTCCCAGACTAGACTTTCTGAGCTGTGAAGATGGTTTTAGTGTTGATCCTTTCTGTATTCTCTTGCATCAACTACTACTACTTGCGACTGGATGGAAATCCTCCAGGAACATTGCAAATGATAAATGTTTTGACAAAACCTGACGTATTTTATCCACAGAGATGCTCCTTATACGGGAGGAAATAAGAGCACTTCACTAAAGACTTGGGAAATATATTATTTGAACAGTCAAAACCCACTCAGTCTCTGTTTATGTACTTCTCTGTCAACAACTTTTACACTACTATTGTATGTATCAGAGCCTGTCTTTTTGATGCTGAAATTTCACATCCTTACTGAAATTTAGGCTTCTGGTAGCTTGCAGCCTCACCGCACTGGATATGAGTATAAAACCTACACTAGGTTAAAAAGCAGTTGGTCTCAGTCTAAATCATTTATTTCCTTTCCCCAGGTTCCTTGCATAATCATCCACATAAAGTAAAGAAGCAAGCCTAGTACTTTATTTTCACACCATATATTTATCACAGGGTGGTTTCCCTCCATGTAGAAAAATTTTTATCCTAGTGAAAATTTATATTGTGGAGTTTCAGAAAGTGGGCACCGAGGCACAAGCACCTACACCCTCAGCTGCTTCAGCTAAGCAGAGCATAAACCGATTATAGTAGCAGTATCAAGCACCAAGAATTTACTTAGCTTGGGGCACTCAGAGTGCTTGGGTAGACATGTAGTTGCAGGTGACCCCATGTAATACACAGAAAAAGCTCATTCCCCCTGGAAGCACCTCTAAATCTCCACTGACTGGGCAGAGATCCCAGTGCAATTCGTTTCCTAACCCGGATGCCTCAGGTAAGGTAAATCCATACCCATTTTGTGTAGTCTTAGCGCTCATATGTCCTGAATTGCTACTTTTTTGCCTGCACGTTCATCCTCTTTCTCTGTGTGTGCAGAAGGCACCTGTCCTTCCCATTCAGTCCTCTAAAACTAAACTCTTTGTTGATATCACTCATCTCTGACCTTCCAGGAGTAGAAAGGAAAAGTGACGCAGGTTTCATATTCAGAATGGATGGAATAAGTAGCTACAAATGTTTTTCTTTATGAATGACAAATAATGACAGTAGAGAACACCAAAATATACCTTTGAGTCATTTCTTAACTGGAGGGAGAAATAAATTAAAATGTGTAATAAAAATTTTATAGCAGTTAGTGATTTCACTTTAGAAAACCTGCTAGGAACAAAGTTAATAGCATAATAAATTCTTTTTTTTTCTGTGAGAAATGATTATTTGGGGGTTTAAGGTTTGACAATTTCTTGTAAATCTAATCAGCCAGCTAGCAATCAATAATATTAAATTACTTCATGTCTTTCTGCATGAGCACTGTCATGCTGTACCAAGGCATACACCTCCGAATTCTCAGATTCCTCTTACAGGTTGGTTCACATCAGCTGCTTGCACACAAAAGAAAGCATTTCCAAAGGTGTTAAATAACTATCAGCACAAACTCAGGGCAAGGGATTAGAGGACACAAGATTTCTACCAGTGTGGTTGTAAGACTTTTCATTTTACTTTGGATTCTCCCCAGTGTATCTTTAGCATTTCATTTTAACTCTAAGGAAGAGGCAGGTAATTTGAGTCTGACACATCTCAAATCAACACTCAAACCCTCTGACACACTATGTTTTCATCTATTACACTTCTGATCCTTGAAGGGACTGAAATCTGTTTGAACCAAATTATTTTTCAGCATCGTGGATGACACTACAGTTTTAAGTCACAGACTCAGTTCAGCTGAGTAACAAGGAAGTGCCAAAGTGTCAAAGCCAGGGAGATAGAGATGGCTTTGATACTTTTGTTAACTTGGATCCAAGATGATATACTGGGCCACAGGGCAGGGGTGGGGGGGGGGGGGGGAAGTTTGTTCTTGAAATAAACATTGAAAAAATAAGTTCAATTACCACAGTTCAAAAACAAAATTCAAGGGGTTCATCTCCTTTATAAACCCCCATTCAGAGTTTCATTTTAAAACTGAACTCTCCCAAAGTTTAATCAGGAGAGATGATGCGAAGCTGAGTCAGTGGCTGGCAGCCTGAAGAGAAAATTCATAGCATCGTTGCACAGTAAAGGAGCCAGCACAGTGCTGAGTGAGACTTAAAATCTACATTTTCCATTTTAATACTTTTTCTAAGTTATACATATTTCTAAGAAAAATGAATGTGCTACAGTGACTTTATTTAAACTTCAATGAAGTTTGGAGTTACTTGGATTTTGTCTTTTGAGCAATTTCATCCATTGCTCTTCTTGACTCCCATCACAGACAACTAACCCAAAATCCTGTTACAAAATCAAGTAGCTTTTCATCTTCAAATGTTAATGATCACAAACTCTATGGGAAGCTGACAACATCACTGCCCTCCATTCCTCAAAGGAGACAGACAGCAGCAAAGCAGCTTTCCTGAAACCATGGAGAAACCATCTCAGAGCCCAAAATGTGATTTAACTTCTGTGCTTTTCTAAACTGAGCAGTGGCAGTGACAGTGTCTTCGTGATGACTGTCACTGGGCACTAAGTCAGCAAATACTAAATCACTCCTTTGAAATGCTGTAGAAGTGAAAAAAACATCCTCATGGCAGAGCCATTCACGAGAACTTGCCCCTTGCAATTCCACACATACTTAGCTCAGGCAAAATGTGCTCCCGGGTAACATCCCTATAGGCATATGTGGAGGCAGTGGATCAATCCAAGGCAGAAACTGTAGGCAAATGTTAGTAATAATATAATGGCAAGAAAGGCAGTGCAGTTCTTCACCTCTGCGGGTGATTTTAACAACAGATATGTGAGGGAGCATCAATCTCTTGCTCAGCAAACTGATTTGGTTTCAGTCCTCCTCTCCCAACTGGAGCAAACCCTCCATTCACCACAGTAGTTTCCTTTACATCCTGTTTGATGTATTTGCTGGAATTCTTATTAGGCCATGGATAAAAGGTGTCAGAAAAGATTAATTCCATTTTTCAAGAGCTCTTTGGAAGAACTAGCCCTTAAACACAATTTCTTTTTTTTCCAGTTGAGCTGAAGTTTTATGACATTTGGTGTAGCCTGGGTGTTCCTCAGGACGGAGCCTGGATCTGTCTGTCCACAGGAACATGTGCAACAAGCTCTGTATCCTTGTCCAAGGCTTCATATCTCACCACAGTATAAATCCTGCTCCAAGCATAAAGTCCATCACTTTTATCAAAAGTCTCTCACTTCAAAGGCAAGCTGCAGTGGAACAGAGCATTAAACAGATCCATGGCACTCATAAGCATTTATAAGCCTCCTAAAAGCAGAACTCTTATGGTTCATCTTCTCAGCTAAAAAAGACTCCATTTTTACTTCTTTTTTTATGATGAAAAGCAGTAATATCTGTGAGCTATCCAAAGCTCACAGTGAAGATAATTCCAGTATCTTGGTCACTCCTGTGCACAGGTTTCAGCACCGAGGACAGCCCGAAGCCGTTCACACGTTGCGTTGCCTTATTTCTCTTATGCTGCTTTTTGGGGGTGTGTAGGAAGCATTTGTTCACTGCGGAGCAGGCAGATGGATTATGCAGGTGGTGGCTCCCCCAGCCCTTTGCCCAGCTCAGTGTCCCCCACAACTGCCCTCCCACAACCCCAAACCTCACCAGTGCCCAACAGAGGGCAGAAAGTTACCCAGCCCTTAACCTCAAGGCAGCCACGTCACGTTGTGCCACCACTCCCTCGGGCAGATGGCAGGGAGCTGGGAAATTTGACTAGCTCTGGGCTCTCCACAAATGCTTATTATGGAATAATTAGTCACCAGTTCTAATTCTCACTCTGCCTCCACGGTGAAATGCGGTGTGACGTCCCTGTACAGGATGTTGCACACCCGTGCCTGCTCCAGCAGCCTTGTGTCCAGACCAAACACAACCAAAACACATCATACAGCACAACAGGTACGTGGTGCAACATCACATACCCCCCTGCCCCTTGTTCCCT